>JAADXL010000027.1:0-93427 GCA_023337755.1 Pythium aristosporum | reverse complement strand
TCGTCGCACTCGCTCCCAGCCAGCGAGCGAATAGTTGGTGTAGCATAACATCAATAAACACTTTGAAACACTTTCTTCATTTAAACACTTCTAAACACTTGAAAACTATTTGGCTTATGAACACTTATAAACACTTGAAAACTGTGGTTACGTTTGCACTCGTAGAATTCCTGTTTTTTCCCTCCGTCCGGAAAATACCTTGCAAGTGTCGGGACGGGGGTCCGGACTCATACAAAAAAACAGTGGACACAACCACTGTGTCAGGCATCACACCTCTTTTGTGTCGTCTGTGCATGTGTGGATCGGGAATGTGATTCCTTCCATCGTTGCACTTGAAGTCTGGGGTCTTCAATGGAAACCCCCAGCTTGACTGCCGTGGTTCACACAATGAGAACGACTCTGGTGAGATACCCAAGCCAACCCGGTGGTGACTGCGCTGTGGGCCCGAATTCCTCACACGAACACTCTCGAAGAGACCAGCAATCGTCCCCACAACCGAGGAAGACCCATAAGAGAGACATCCATCCCCGCGCGGAGCTGCTGTGGAGATTATCAAGAAGAGCGCGCCGCGCCAAGCCGGCCAGGCGAAGCCCGCTGGCGCCACGGTCGCTGCTACCGACACAACCTCAGCCGCTACCGGCTCTGCGTCATCGCCGCCGACCTCCCACGCGAGCACGCCACCGCGAGCGCCAGTGAAGGGGTCAAGCGCCTACGCGTCGCCCATGTTGACCCCCACTCTTCAGGCTGTGTCGCCGACCAACTGGTCGGCCTTGGCCTCGATTTCTACCTCCCCCTTCCGATCCCCCTCCACCTCCCCCTCCACCAACATGCCCACGAGACTGCCGCCGCTGCTGCCCGCGGCCAGTGCCATTTCGCGCGCTCGTACGTTCCCGTTCGCGCCCAATTATCTCTCGCCATTGACTGAGGCCCAGCTGTGCGCGGACGCGTCGAGCTCCGAGGCGTCGTGTTCGGCCCGATCAACGCCCCAGTCCGTGTCTCCACTCTCCCACTAGAGTCGACGCGTCTGAAGGGGAGTGGGCGGCGGCGCTTGGTGTTGGGCACATCGGCTTGGTCATCATCGTCACTTGTCGTCGTGGTGTCCGCGGCGGCTCGCTTCTTGCCGGGATGGCCTTGAGCTGAGGCTTGTGCTTGGCGCTTGGACGTGGTCAAAGGATGTTCCATCGCGGCCTCCGCAATGCTTTCGTCTATCGCCTTGGACTTCTGCTGCGCCCTCGCCTTCCACTTGCCTGTCGCCTTGCGCTTGCGGTCGATCTCGGACTTTTTCGAGGCGCGTGTTTTCTCCTCCCACGAATCAGCAGTCGACGGCGCCGGCGCCGGCGCCAACTTCTACGTCTACGCCGACGACGACGACGACTGCGATGCCGGCGCCATCGACTGTCGGTTCGTTGGAGAGATTATCACGCAGCGCGAAGAAGCGCAAGATCGACCGCAAGCGCAAAGCAGAACGCGAAGGCGAAGCAGAAGTCGAAGGCGACAGACAAAAGCGTCGCAAAGGCCGCGATGGAGCATCTTCTGCCCACATCCAAGCGCCAAGCTCAAGCCTCAGCTCAAGGTCACTGTGGCAAGAAGCAAGCCGCCGCGGACGCCACGATGACGAGCAACGGCGATGACTCAAGCCCGTACACCCAACACCAAGCGCCGCCGCCCACTCCCCTTTATTCGTGCGACTGCTCGCCGCCATCAATTGCCCGCGCGATCCGTTGATATTATAAGCGGAGCTGGTAATTATGGCAGCGATGGTCACCATGCCATTTCGTTTACAAGGCAGCGGATGCAGTGCAAGCTCTTACAAGCATCTGAAGGTTTTGATTAAAGTTCATTTGAGTTCATTTACCATGGCACGGTACTTTTACAGTCACCTAAATCTTACGAATCCAACCGAGTCTATTCCAGCGATACACTTGCTCGTACCTTCCTATGAGATAGAATTCGTACGAAGTGAGCTTCACTGGTTGGTGCATGTGTGTGAATACGTCGAGTTTCTTTCTCTTTCCCACTCGACCAAGAAGATCCGCTTGCAGATGGTATTCGCTCCAGTCTAATGTTGGACGGTGTGCAGCACAATCATGATCACCAAGACGGACGGTGCGTCGTTAAAACGTGCATCACAAAGGAAAACCTCCCGCCCGAGCTGCAGCCCCGTCGTGGTTCTCCATGGGTTTACGCCCACCCGGCGTCAAGCTCGATCGCGAGCCTCGAGTGTACGGACTACCCGACCCGCACGGGGCCGACCAAGGACGGCGAAGTGTTGAAGATCGCGACCAGCAATGTTTTGTACAACACGGAGTTCGTCGTCATTCTGGTCATCCGCACCAATGTGATCAAAAGTGAGGCCGAGGTCGTGCGTGTTGACGCTGCACTCGAATGGTACCTCAAGCAGCAAAAGGACGCCGTTCTGTGCGGTCGGCCATTGCTACTACGATGCAATAATGGTATCCAAGTGGAGGTCTGGCGATGTTCCATGCCGGCTTTCGGCTGACGTTGATCGTATGTGAAGCTAATACTTATTGTTGGCGAATGGGACTCGCCCATGGCGGTTGAGTCGCTCGTTGAGGTCATACGTTGGCGTCGGCTCGAGCGGCTCCCACGGGCCCGTCACGACCAGCGTGAAGCGGTGGCCACACGCGATGGAAACTATCGGCCCCACGCCAAAGCCACTAAAGTCAGTGACCACGTCCGGGTCGCCAGCGTCAACCGCGCCGTCAGGGGGTTCACGACCGAGACAGCCCGAGGCATTTTGGCCCCACGAAAAGAGCTTCCCGTCCGAAGTCAGCGCACACGAGTGGTGCGACGAGACGGCGAGCGCGCGACACCGCACCCTGCGGTGCACAAACTCGGGGAGGCGAGCTGTGGCCCCATACAAAGAGCCAGGAGCGTCAGAATGAATACTCAAGATCACAATGAACAATGGACGTACTTGGAATGGACGCGATCTTTTGCTTGCCGAGTCCGAGTTGCCCGTGGATGCCGTGACCAAACGCATACACAAAGCCCTCGCCGGGTGGGTACGCATCCCCTCGGGACCGCACGAGACACAGCGAGTGCCAATTGCTGCACACCACGTCGACTACGATCTCCCTTTTCAACGCCGTGACCAGCTCCGGATGGAGAACGTCCTTCGCCTCGCTTTCGATGGTCGTGATCGTGCCGTGGCCCAGGCGGCCGCCGTCGCTGCAACCAAATGTGAAGAGCTGGCCGTCGGTCGAGATCACGGCCGTATGGACAGCGCCGCAAGAGACTTTGCGGATCCGCGTCTTGACAAACGCCTCGACCGGCGTGGGCGTCGGGAAAAAGAGCTGCTCGTGAGCATCGCGCACACCCTTACGGCGAGCCACTCCCAGTCCGAGCTGGCCGCTCCAGCAGGCGCCCCATGTGAACAGATCGCCGTCGCTTGTCACGGCCGCGGTGTGGCAGTTGCCCACGCTCACGTGGACGATGCGTGCTACGGACGACGGTGTGTTGAATGCCGTCACTGGTACTGGCAGTAGGATCCCGGCCGGCGCCTCGGCCGTGGCGTCGCCCGAGCGGATGCCGAGCTCGCCATGGTCGCCTCGTCCCCACGCAAAACACGCGCCGTTTGGCGATGTCGTGAACGCCACGTGGCCATCACTGCGTGCACACGCAATGGACACGACGCGCCGACCGCGCATCTGCGTCACTTCTCTTGGTAGTAAGAAGCACGTGGTGCTGTCTGTCGTCTCGGCCATTGGCAATTGGGCGACGTTGCCGGACGGGAGTCCTGGAGGCTGCGCGACGGTAGCTTCCTTTTGGGTAGCAATGTACTCCTTTTTGCCGGGCGCCGGTGATCCGGAGGACGCTGGCGAGACCGATGCATCGGTGAGTGCGTGGCCGCCACCGCCCCATGCAAAGACTCGTCCGTCGTCTGCTATCGCGAACGCAAAGTCGGCATCGAATCCACTCACCACCTGTGCGATCGCCTCGCCCCGGAACCGCACAATCTCGGTGGGCACGCGCCGCTCACGGCGGTCACCGAGTCCCAACTCGCCGTGGAAATTGTGGCCCCACGCAAAGACGCGTCCAGCGGCAAGCACGCGTTCTCGCTCGCGGTCGTGGCGCGCGGCCTCGTCCTTTGCTGCGCGGATCGCCGGCGCATAGAGCCAGTCCTGGAGGCGCGCGACGAGCTCGGCCTTCTTACCGCCGCCCTGTAGATCCAGCAGCTCACAGGCGACGTCCAGTTGCTGCCGCGTCCAGCGTGTCACGTCCACTTTCTCCCAGAACGCCCGCGTCTTGGGGAGATCATTGATGGCCACGCCCTTTCAAGATGGCGGGAAAGTTAACTTATACGGGACCGCTTTCTAAGAAGGGATAACTTACTTGGAACGTCGGCACGGCCACGCGATTCCAGACGTGCTCGCGCGTCGCCGGCTCTGCGAGCCGCGCGATCTTCTGCTGGAGTCTCTGTTGCGCGCTGCGCGCCACGCGGTGGCGACGCTCTCCCCGAAGACCGGCGTCCTCGTCTTCCCGCCGCATTTGCGCTCGGAGACCATCCTGCAGCAGCGCCAAGAGCCGCTGCGCGCGCTGCTCGCGAAGCCGCTCGATCGGATTCGTCACGACGTTCATTTGGGCCAAGTATGAACGCGCTAGGGGTCGAGTACGCGTCGTCCAGCGACGAGGAAGGCAGTAGCGCCCACGCTGCCGCCACACCTGCAGAAGTACTACAACAACAGAAGTCGAGGCACCCGACGACTAATGGCGCGGTCGTGCTGGACGGACTGCCCGCGGAACCGCCAGGAAAAGCCGACCCGCAGGTGCAAGCAAGAATAGCGCGCTTTCTGGAACTGCAGCAAGCGCCCGACGCCAAGTCGTTCCAACAAAACCTGCAGACGAAAAAGGAGGTCGCGAACCCTTATATTCTCAACAAGGTCGTCGAGTACTTTGCCATCGACGAGCTCCAGTCCAACTTTGACCGCCAAGTGTTCGATCCGCACGGACTGCCGCTTCACGAGTACACCGACAAGATCGCCGTCGAGCAAAAGAAGCGCCAGGACGCGCGGCTCGCGATGCAGCGACAGCGGTCGCAGATCGCCTTCACGCCCGCGAAGCAGGCGGAGAAATAACATGACACGACCCGCTAGCGTTCCCACGACCCAACCCTTTGCTGTGTCCTCGCGCCACATGATTGTCAAGGACCTGGATGTTCTGGTGCCGCTCTCGTAGGTCCTGCTGCTGCGTGTCCACTGTTAGCTGGAGACTCTGGATCGTGGCATCCAGATGCGCGAGTTTCTCTTCGTACTCACGTCGAGCGGCACCCCACTTGACCGTCTTGGTGTGTTCGCGGACAAACATGTACCGCTCCGTTTCTTTGTCGAGCAATAGCTTGTTGGCGACCACCAGCTCTTGTTGGATCCTCCCGACGGCAGTCTGTTGCTCCCGCAGCTTGTGCTTGGACTGCTGGATGTGGTCGCAGTGGAGACACGGCAACGGGAGCGTGTGCGTCGCACAGCGTCTTGCGAGTGCGCTCGTGTCAATCGTATGGATTCCGCTTGGGTGCGCATACCGGCAGCGACCGATCGACTGGATGTTGGCGCAGATTCCACGGTGGCAATACGATGGACACACGGGCTTTGGCGGCGTCTCGTCGTCTCGGGCTGGGTAGTATTGTCGCATTCGGTCCACGCGATCGTAGAGAGTGTGCAGCGTGACGTGGGAGCACGGCGGGAGAAGCGTACACAGTTTACATCGCCGCAACGGCTCGCTCATGCGGACGATCGAAAGTGGGAACGGCGGTGGTACAGGTGAGTTTGTGGTGGAGTGTGCCGCTATTCCACCAGTGGATGCTGAGCCCTTGTACTTGGGTGTATTGCTCTTGTGGACGTTGGCGAGGCTCACAAATTCGTACGACACGAAGACTTGCTGCAGTTTGGCGATGCAAACCAACAGATCAAACTGAGCCATTTGGAGAAGCTCTTCGAGCGCTTCTCGGTGGAACCCAATCTAACAGATGCAAAGTGCGCGTGAGATCAAATACGATAGTTTAAAAGGGGACTCGTGCACCTTTTGGCTTGTACAGATCTGGAGAATCTTGGTGCGAACGTGTATTGGTTCAAGCGGCATCATGTGGACAATCGCCGCGCGTTGTCGGAGCTGCTCGGGGAGTTTCGTGGCGTCAGGCTGAACGACCAGAATCACAAAGATGTTTTTGGCGTTGCCGAGTGCGATCACTGGGAAGAGATGGTGCTGCTGGACGGCGATAGGAACTCTGCAATACCGTAGCGACAATGCATTAGCCAACGACGAAATCAAAGAGAGGCTTTTTGAGTACAGTCACGGACACTTCAAAGTGTTCGATAATGAGGTACGGTGAAGTCTTCTCGCTGTCGATTTTCTTCACGGCGTCTTCAATCTTGGTCACGATTTCCCGATCGCTGCATCAGCAAGCAACGTAATTAGTACCCCACGGCATCACATTGGACGGCGCTTGCGCGTTCGCCTACGGCAACAGCTTTGCGTCAAAAGATCTGAATACGCTGGGCGTTTCCGTAGCTGCCCACGCATCCGTCAATGCCTGCTTCAAGAGCCGCAGGAACGACCTCTTGCCGCTGCCTTCTCCCCCCTGTATGGAGACTAAATGAGCCTTGCTTCCGACGTTCCTATGACTGATTTTCTACGCACACTGATGATAAAGTTGGTCTTGGTCGGGAGTCTGGTCTCGTGGATGCCGTGGAGCAAGGCGGTCGCACTCGCATTGCCCAGCAGTTCGTCGACCGTCTCGGGCAATAACACGTCGCACCTACCGCAGCATGGCAGTCACGTCAAGGTCCTGCTTCTACCGACAGAATGTGTGGTTCAAATTCGCACCACGGCTGCGTGCGGTCGCTGTCCATGGGCAGCCGCGGCTTGGGCGGCGGCGGATGTGCCTCGTAGAGCAAGTCCACCGCATCGCGGAAGCCGAAAGCCAGCTGCCACTTGGCACGGTCGCTCACTTCGCTCGCTTCCTTAATACCGTGAACTATAGTCGCGGGAGTCCGAGGCTTGGTCCTCAGAGGCGTCTTCGTCGCCGGAGACGTCGGCGTCTTCCTCATCTTGTGGGTTCAACTTCAATGCCACGTCGTTGCCATCAATCTGTTCCTAACATGTTGAGGTTCCAAAAGGCAAGATTCGAAATGTTGCGTGAAGGTTGCTTGATAAGATCACCATTCTGTGATGATGTGGTCCACCTCACGGAAACTTCAAGATTCCCTGGCCGAGGGGCGCCGAACCCGCGCCACCTGCTTCGTCTCATTCCTCTCCTTCATTGGTCCGAGCGTTGGCGGTGCGCAATGCAGCAGATGCGCATCACCACACGCCAGCAGCCTGCTCTTGCGTTGGGGAATCAGTATGATCTGTATTCTGGTGGTACGTTGGAGTGTCGAGAAGCGGCCGGTGATCGGCTGCTTTGTTCTTGTGCCACTGACTGACTGCAGTGAACGAACAAGTCGCTCGCAGCAACCACACACAGTCTTTTCCTCCCTCCGCTTAGAACGACACGCACCGATCGACCGTCCGCCATGCACGCTCCCGCCGAGAACGCCCGTGTTGTGCCATCATCTCGGCATCGCACTTATGGAGCAGTCTCAGGCGCCCAAAAGACGGTTGTTCCACACACCCAAAACAAAGTTCTTCACAACGGCTATTATGAAAGCTTCTCCAAAGAGACTTCGCAGAGAATCTTCGAGCGAAACGAACGCAAGACGGCCATAATGCGTTTCGTCGCGATGCTGGTGGCGCTCGCGCTGCTCCTGGCTGTGGCCTCTGGCGCCGTGTGGGGCGGCGACCATGGGTTCGTCGTGCCCAAGCTCAGTCTGCGCCAGCAGCTCGACGTTGATGCGACGCGGCCGATACAAATCCACCTCGCGCTCTACGACAACACAGCGATCCACGACGCCAAGCAGGTCGGCATGGTTGTGTCGTGGGCCACAGCAAAGCCAACAGTGCAGTCCATCGTTCGCTTTGGCCGCACCCCTGGTGAGCTCTCGGGCGTGGCGACGGCGTCAGAGCCGTGCCAGCAATATACGTTCTGCAACTACACGTCTCCGTTCCTGCACCACGTCGTGATCGATGGCCGACTGCTGGAGTCTGATACGACTTACTTCTGTGAGTTACCAAGGCTCATGCTCGGGACTGCACTCGAAGCTGATGGATTTCTCTGTGTGTAGATGCATGTGGCGAACCAACGGGCGGATGGAGTGATGTCCTGACGTTTAAGACGGCGCCTGCGATCGGTGTGCCACAGCCAGCGACGTATGCCGTCATTGGAGATTTGGGGTACGTCTGGAACTCTTGTTCTTAGTATGTCACCTTATAGGAGTCTCATTCTGCTCTCTTTCCCCAAACTAGGCAAACGCACTACTCGGAACAAACGATCCGCCACTTGACGAGCTACAAGTCCAACCTCACGGCAATCCTCCACGCAGGTGATCTCTCGTACGCTGACAGTTTCCAGCCGCGGTGGGACCGCTGGGGCGTACTGGTGGAGCCGCTCTCGTCCACGTGTCCGTGGATGGTCTCGGCGGGCAACCACGAAGAAGAACGGCCGTGTCAACACGCCGTCGACCGTTTTGTGGCCTACCAGACGCGGTTCCGCATGCCGTTTGACGACAAAAGCGCGGTCCAGCAGAAGAACCTCTTCTTTGCCTTCCGCTCGGGACTCGTCCACTTCATCATCCTGACGCCTTACGTCCCCACGAATGCCGCCTCGCCGCAGCACCAATGGCTCAAGGAAGAGCTTGGTCGCATTGACCGAACGCTCACGCCCTGGGTCGTGGTCATGATGCATGGTCCGTGGTACAACAGCAACGAGGCCCACCAGGGCCACGAGCCGCATATCGCGATGAAGGCCGACATGGAGGACCTACTCTTTGAGCACAAGGTTGATCTCGTCTACTCGGGCCACGTCCACGCCTACGAGCGGTCGTATGCAGTCTACAAAGAACAAGTGCGATCGGACGGTGCCGTGTACGTTGTGCTGGGCGACGGCGGCAACCGCGAGGGGCTCGCGCCGACCTACATCCACCCGACGCCGGCGTGGTCAGCATTCCGCCAGGCCAACTACGGCTTCGGGCTCTTCCACGTGTTGAACCGCACACACGCGCAGATCGAAATGTACGAGAACCAACAGACGGGCGACGCACGCCTCCAGGACCGCGCGTGGCTCACGACCACCAAGTTCCGCGTCGCCTCGGGCACGGTCACATTCGCCAACTGAACTTCTCGCTTTAACCTAAATCAATGGATACTCTTTTCTGCGAGGAGTGATTGTCATCTGGGCTTGCCGACCCGGGTTCTAGGTTTGGGTACACTCTGAACCGACCCGCGCGGCCCGTGAAGGGAGAGAACCCAGATCGCCACGCCTCCAAACCGCTTGAAGCAAGGAGGCCACGTAAGAACGGATCTCGACGACGCCAGGATGAGCGTGCAGGTGAGCGTCAAGTGGGGCAAGCAGGTCTTCGAGTCGATCCCCGTGGACAAGAGCGCCGGCGTGGCCACGCTCAAGGCGCAGCTCTATGCGCTCACGTTCGTGCCGGTCGAGCGCCAGAAGCTCATGAGCAAGGCCTGGAAGGGCATGCTCAAGGACGACGTCGACCTCTCGACGCTCGCGGGGCTCAGCGACGGCGCGACCATCGTGCTCATGGGCTCGGCCGAGGTTGTCGAGAAGCCCAAGGAAGCCGTCGTGTTTCTCGAAGATCTCTCCTCCAAGGAGGTCGCCGAGGCCGGCGTGGTGTACCCGGCGGGGCTGGCCAACCTGGGCAACACGTGCTACATGAACGCCACGCTCCAGTGCCTGCGCCCCGTGACCGAGTTCCGCGATGCGCTCGTGCAATACAGCGGCGGCGTCTCGAGCGATCTCGCCAACAACTTTACGAGCTCACTGCGCGATATGTTTCGCCAGTTGGACACGAGCATTGACAGCATCACACCGGCGCTGTTTGTCTCGGTGCTGCGTCGCGCGTACCCGCAGTTTGCGCAGCAGTCACCACGCGGTGGCTTCATGCAGCAAGACAGCGAGGAGTTTCTCATGACGCTTTGGTCCACGCTTTCGCGCACGCTCACGAGGCCCGCGGGTGCGATCACGGATCTCGGGCCCGCAAGCAACATGATTGACGCATTGTTTGGCCTTGACATGAGCGAACGGTACGTGTGGCGGCCCCTGTGGTTCCATATTCAACCAAATACTGAGCGAGTGGCTGTCTCCATTATGTAATAGACTCGAATGTGCCGAGTCCGACGCCGAGGCCATCGTGGTCAAGAACGAGAAGGCTCTGAAACTCGTCTGCAACATCACGCTCGAGACCAACCACGTCACTGACGGCATCAAGATTGTACGTAGTGTCGAATGCAAAACGGACGGGATGGATGCTGATTACGGTGGATGTGATAGGGTCTGGAGGGCGGCATTGAAAAGCACTCGGACGTGCTGGGCCGCAATGCGCAGTGGAAAAAGACGCTGCGTATCAACCGCCTGCCCAAGTACCTGTGTGTGCAGTTCATGCGCTTCTACTGGAAGCTCACACCGGAGAGCCGCGACCACACGGGTGTCAAGTGCAAGATGCTTCGCGTACGAACTTCTCTAAGTAGAAGAGGTGGTAGAAGTTTTCCTGTGATGCTAACGTGCATGTCGTGAGTGGTTCCACAGCCAATCGCGTTCCCGCAGATTCTCGATACTTACGAGTTTTGCTCGGACGAGCTAAAGGAGACCATGAAGATCGCCCGAGAAAAGTGCGTACCAATCCTCCGCTGGTAATCAGCCACCTCCGAGTTTCGATCTGACTAAATCGACCATTTCTTTTTGCTTGTGTGGTCCTGCAGAAATGCCGAGAAGATTTTGAACGAGTTCAAGGACGCGGTACGTGTACACACCATGACTGGCTGAATGCATCGGGATCTTGAGACTAACGGACGTGTTGCTATAGAAACCATCGGCGGAGGCGGCGGCGGATGAATCCAAGGACGACGACATGGACGGTCTTTCGGCCGAAGACATTGCGGCGCTGGAAGAAGCCAAGGCTATGTCAATGGGCGCCAAGTCGCCGGGCATTGGGCTGCCGGCTGACTTCCAGGGCAACTACGAGCTGTACGCGATCCTGACCCACAAGGGCCGATCGGCCGACTCTGGCCACTACATGGCTTGGGTGCGGGACAAGGGCGACGACTGGTTCTGCTACGACGACGACGACGTGTCGCCCTGCAAGACCGAGGACATCACGAAACTCAAGGGCGGCGGCGACTGGCACATGGCCTACCTCGCCTTTTACCGTGCCAAGAATTAAACAGGGCCCCTTCCAGATCCTTTGTTAAGCGCCCCCCTCATTTTTCTCACGAGATCAGATACCGTAGTATCCAGCACTGAAACGAATGAACGTGAAAAAATCTTTTTTCCCATACTATCTGATACTATCACAGCAACTTTCCTACCTTACCTACTTGGAGTGTCTCCATGTGAAAATGAAGAAAAAAAAGAGAAAGCGAAAAAACATGGAGACCCGAAGGCCCTCCTCTCCTCCCACTACTAATCAAAAGTGCTTCTACACTGGTGCGATAGAGAATCTCACATTTCGATGCCGCCCGCCGACCGCGTGCCCGTCTCCGAGTCGACGGCACTGTCAATGACCTTGGGCTCGATCACGCTCGACTCGGAGCGCACGTCCGAGTCCGAGTGGTACTCACCGTGGTCCTTCGCCGTGCCGTCCGACAGGGAGAGCGCGGCAAACTGCGGCGACGCCGGCGGAGAGAGCCCGTCGCTCGGCGGGCTGCGAGGCGACGACAAGCTCTCTGGTGGCGGACTCCGCGGCGACGCCGGTGGTGAGCCCATGAAATCATTCGCACTGGGTGAGAACGGTCCCGACGGACTGGTAGGCCCGCTAGGCGAGTTGAGCACGTCCTTCATACTGGACGGCGACAAGTCCGACTCGGTGTCGTCCTCCTTGACCGAATCCTTCGAGTTCGAGGCAAACGGCGACTTGGAGTCCTTGTCCGTCGCGACCCAAATGCGGAGCGTCTCCAATTTACGGAGCGCACTCGGTGCGAGTTCATTCGTCGCTTCCTAAAAGATACATAGAGAGAAACAAATGAGTTTCTCGTCCTCCAGATGATGGCATCTGCAAACAAAAAGCTTACCGGCGAGAACCACTCCATGCAGACTTCGAGATCCGTCCGCTCGGCCAGCACGGGCGTGAGCAGCTCCACGAGCGTCGTGCGCGACTCGATATCCAAGTGCGGGATCTCAATGCCGCGCACCGAGAGTTCGTGGAGCGGGTGGTCGAGCACGAGCCCGCTGATCCACTTGGCCATGAAGTTGAACTTGTCCACTTGGCCTTTGCACACCTTCTTCATGAGCACCTCAAAGACCTTTTCCGGCACACGGTTCTTGCACTTGTCGACAATGTTGCGGAGCGCAAAGTCCTCCCGGACATTTTTGAGCAGCTCACTGTCCTCGTAGCCGTGGAGTCCCGTCTGGTAGCACGTCTCGCACAGCGAGTAGTTGGGACACGTCGAGCACGTGTACATGTTGCCGACGATCGGATCCATGCCGCAGCCGTCGCAAAACGAGTCCTCGTTCACGTGGGACGGCGGGTACTTCATTTGGGCGACCTGAAAGTAATAGCAGTAAGTATGGGGAATCAATCACAGTGGCGTGGTGTATCCATTCTCCGACAATACCTTTTGGCCGATGAATCGACCGGCGGCCGAGAGCGTGCTCGCGATACCCGCGGGCTTGGGTGGTGGGTCAGCAGGCATGCCATTGAGCGACGACGAGCTGTCGCGGTCCAGCGAGAGCGGTTCCGACATGAGCCTGAAGATTTGAACGACCACCGACAAATGGATACATGTGAGCCATCCCCCATCCTACCCGACAAGCTTCCTATCGTCAAATTCCCACATACCAAAACTTCTTGGCGTTTTTCTGGATCTTGCGTTCGCCGTGGAGCGCGCGCGTGCGGTCTTTGCCGTCGAAAATGGCCTGCTGCGGGCCGAAAAAGAGATGGACGTCGCTCTTCTTGACCTCGTCGTTGAGCTGCTTGTTGAGGTTCACGGTGCTCACGACCGATGGCCGCGCCTCCACGGGCAGGCCGTCCAGGCCGCGCGAGGACGCGCCGATAACGTTGGCGATCGAGAAACGCTGCATGTTCATGGTGCGCCTCGGGTAGCTCTTCTCGCAATGTGACCTTCTCACTTTCTTGGATGCGCGCGACTCGACTCGCCCCGAGGTCCTGCTGTTAGGCATGGCCCGAATGGTAATTTACCCACCCTCAACCTGCAACTTGACCCGCGTAACCCTGTTACTTTCGCGCCACTTTGTTGATGGATGGGAATCTTTTTTATGTAAACTACGGTCCTTGAACGAAAAAACGAGGGTTATTGCTTGTTGAAGAGAAAAAGAACAGAGGACGAGGAGGAACAAGAGGAGGCGCTTTTCCACAGTCACACCCCAAAAAAACCAAAGGCTGACTTCAGGATTTTGTGCGTCGCAAATTTAGGATCCACTGGATTTGAACCCGCAAGGACTGTCGAGGGGTGCGGTTAGAATCTGATCGGAGCCAATCACATCCGGCAAAGAAGATCACAACGCGACGACAACGGCTTTTGCGCCGTTGGGAAGCATTTGTGAGTCACAGTTCTGTGACCCAAAGCACATTAGGCCACTCGCTGAACCTCAGTTTACTAATGGACCATTGCGGCGCGCCTCGCGGTCGGTGATGGATGGAGAACGGAAGATGATCGCTGTTACATACCATCGATCACCTCCATTTCAATCTTCCTCCGGGCTAAAGCCTCGTTTCTCACGATTACTCGGCGTGCGATTTCAAAGCAATGTAGCCATCTCTCACGCTGTGTGCACCTCTAGTCATCGAGTCTCACGCTCGTTTCGGCCCCAAGACGCCGTGCTCGACAAAGAGGTCATAGAGCGGCTTGTGCTGCATCTCGCCAATCACATACGTGAGGCTCGCGTGCCTGTAGTAGTCGCCGTCGCGCGAGAGGTTGTAGATGATGTCCTCGAGCAGCACGGCCTTGCCCGTGTGCGTGCCGTCCGTGATCTTGACATGGGAAAAGTGCACGTGGAAGTGGTAGTACGTCGGCTGGTAGTGCACGTACACGCGCAGTGCGCTGGCCTGGACGCCGAAATGCTCTGCAATCGCCTGCAGACTCGCGTCCCTAGAAACCATACATCCAGCGAGTGAGAAGAGATCGCGAGACTGCATCGTTCTCTCGAGACGTACCGAACGTTCTTGAGCATGGGGAGATGCTCAGCACGCAGGTCGCGCAGTGAGAGCACTGATCGGTTGTTGATGATTGCGAGGCAGTAGATGGACTCGAGCTGGTTGGGACAGGACATAGCGTTAGTGCGTCGCCCAGTCCTACTACATCACTCTAGGAGGGCGGCAGTACATTGGATGTGTCGCTCCACTTGAAGTCAGGCAGCAGGATGAAGCCGTTGGTCGGATGCGTGTCTTCAAACACGATGCGCTCGCTCTCTGTTCTACTGCACGGAGGCAAAACCTCCTCATCCGTGAGGAACCCTTTGAATTCCAGACCCTTGTCAGCGGCGACGTACTGATCGAGAATGTTGTAGACCCACTCGATCTTCTCCTTTGGCGAGGTGCGAATAAAGATCCGCGTCACGCGCTCGTACAGCTCCTGCGTCTCGACAACCACGTGGAACTGCTGGTCCGAGTGCTTACGCGCATGTGCCTCCGTGGCCGGGTGGATGACGTTCACCTTGAACGGCTTGACGGCGCGCGAGACGTCGCCCACGTACGTGCTGTAAATGTCGTTCTCTAGGATCGTGTGGAGCGACAGCGACTGCAGCAACGTCTCTAGCTCACGTGTGTCGAACGCCGTCTTCTGGATCGTCACGACCGCTTCTCGCGCGAGCGGATCCGACGCGAACGTGCCCAGTAGCGACACCTCGCGCTCGGCGACCTTGAGCACGCGCGTGAGCCGGAAGCCGCGCAGCAGCGGCGCGCCGGTGCCGCGTACGATGCGCGCCTTACTCCAGAGTGTGAGCGCCAGCGCCCCCGTCGCAGCGAGAGCCGCCGCGGCGGTCACGACGAGTGCAACGTTCTCGCTGGCGGTGATGGATGGCATCGGACTCGTAAATGATCAACCATATTACGTAGTACTACACTAACAATACGTAATATCAGTAGAATGGGGGGAGAAATGCAATTTGTAAGTCAAGATTACTACTTAACCTACTCGATTTAGTCAACTTAGCAATAAGCAAAATACATACTCGACTTTACGGTCCACTCCAACTTGCGTCTCTTGCAGCTCGTCTCCCTTTGCGCTCGCCCACTCGAGCGTCCTGCTCGCTCCCACCCGTTCACACTGACTCTTCTCAGACGCGGATGCTGCCTGATGGCATCCGCTGCGGGCGTGAACGTGAGGGGATCACGAGACAGGACGCGTCGTGGAGAGACGCCTTCGGTCGACAAATCCGCCAGAGTCCGCAAATGGCGTTTCACGCATCGTGTGCGATCGTTCATAGTACTCATAACCGCGACAACACTGGGTCGGCTCACTCGTTTCTTCCTCGTCCGCTGCTCTCAAACTCGACTCGACCTTCCTGTCTTCTTCACCACCACCGCTTCTCTTCAGTCCTCTCATTCCTCTCCACCCAGTCGTCGCGAGTTCGCATTTGGGTCGTGACTTCCATCGGCCACAACGTGCGACTCGAAACGCCCCTTCCTTTCGCCAATCGATCAATCACACTCGATTGGATTGCGTTGGGGAGGTTTCATTGGGCGGAGGAGGGGAGACGAGCCAGAGGAAGCAGGGGCAGCGAATGGGTACAGGCGGTTTCATCAGTCATCGAACCAAGGAACGGATCGGATCCGACCAGCCTAAAAGCAAAACTTGGACACTTGGAACAACGGGTCCGACTCGCGGGCCCGCAGCGCCGCCTCTTCCAGCGCGGCGTCGCTCGTGCGGCGCGTGAAGCCTTCGCACCAGACCGTGTCTTCTTCCTCATTGTCATCAGGTGTGTCCTGGTGCTTTTGCAGCTTGAGCGGCTGCAGCACCGTGTCGCTCGAGAGCACACGCGCCTCCGACGGGGCGGCCTGGATCTTCCACAGACCCTTGAGCGACAGCGAGGTGGACTCCCTGGCGGGCGGCTGCTTGCTGCCGATGAACGACGTCGTCGGCTGAAACTGCGGCGTCACGGGGATCGCCGACACGGGCGGCGTCGACGTCGTCGTGCTACACGTGAGGAACCGGACGACGCGCTCGAGGAAGCCGCCGGTCGAGCGCTGGCGCGTTTCGACGAGCTCGTCCTGCGTGGCTTCGAGCCGCGTCTCGAGCTCGACGATCTGCTTCTCCTGCTCGGCGACCTCCATGGTCTTCTTGTCGAGCGCGATCTGCAACGCCTCGAGCTTGGCACGCAACTCTTCCGCCTCGCGTTGCGCCTGCTGGGCCTTGGTCTCGGCAGCAGTCGCGACGGCCGAGAGCTCGGCATTGTCAGCCTCGAGGCGCTGCACGTGGATGCGGTAGAGCTCGCGGCGGAACTCGCAAAACACGCGGACCTATTGGTGCATAGAAAAGTCAGTCTCTGTTGTCCACGTATCGAGGGGATGCGGAGGAAGCTTACCTTGCGGAACGCCAACTGCCACCGCTGGCGGGCAATGCGCGCGCGCTTGAGCATGCGGAACTTCTTCTTGGCCATGACGACGCGTGCCAGGGCCTGCATGCGCACAGCACTGCGCCGGCGCTTGACCTTCTCAAAGAGCCAGAGGAAGCCGCGCTTGGCGAGGTACTGCGCCGTGGTCTTTTTCCACAGCTTCTGGAGGTAGATGACACGCTGGAGCGGACCGAGCCACTTGAGCAGCCAGCGCTGGTTGGGCGGCAAGTAGCTGCGCGGCATGAGCTTGTTGAGCAGCACGAGCTTGTCATCCGGCAGGTCCTTGTACGCGTTCATGATCTGCGCGCGGTGGGCCATCTTGTTCCACATGGCACTAATACGGTGGAGCACGCGCATCTTGCGGACGCGCTTGCGCGCGAGGTGCTGCCGGATGGCGCACTGGATGATCTCGGCGTTGCGGCGGTACTTGCACTGGAAGTAGATCTTCTTGAAGGCATTGTACGCGATCATCTTGGTCGCGACTTGAATCCAGCGCTTCTTGTGGAGGTACTGGTGCATGGCCGACGTGAGCTGCTTGCACTCGGTTTCATTGCTGCTCGGCGTGAGCAGGCGGTCGAGCAGATCGATCTTGCCCGTGCGGAAAAAGAGGCGCGTGTCACCGAGGCGGTACGCCGACGTCGGGAAGTCGTAGACGTACAGGATCGCCTGCGTAAACAGCTTATCGTTGAACTCAAAGCGCTGGAACATGTCGACCGGCAGCAGCGGCTTGTAGACATCGACGACCTCAGCGTACAGAATACGCGTCGGCAGTCCCACGCGGAGCACCTCGCAGGCCTGGACCGTACCGGAGCAACGCAGTTGCTCGACGACGTACGGGCGGTCGAAGATACCGGCCTGCATCTGCGTGTTGGGCTTAATGCATCGCACGAAGTTACACGCCGTGCCCTCGAGCTCCGTGACAAGTCCCTTCATCTGCGTCGAAAAGAGGTTCGACTGGCTGCCGCCCTTGGCGCGCGCCTTGGCCGCACCGCCAAATGAGCCGACGGCGTTGGTCTTGGCGGCTTGGTTCGAAAAGTTGCTCTGCGACCGCGTGCGGTTGCGTCCCGTGATGTCCTGGAGAATGCGCGAGGTCGACTTCTTGATGAGCTCTTCAAACTGGTCCGAGATCAGGTTGTTGTTCTTGTCGACAAAGCCATCGATCGTGTATCGCACGACGCCGGCATAGTGCTTGATGATAAACGTGTCGCGCATGTCCTTCGGGTGCGGCGTCGGGAAGTTGGCGTGGCGCTTGAACAGCGTGTGGAGACGCTCGTTGAGCTTGCGGTCCGACGGACCCGGAAGGCGCGACACGTTGTCGATGGTGACAAAGATGCCGCCGTGGCGGCTCGCAATCAGGTTGAGCGCCTCGCGGTTGTCCGAGTACGTCACTTCGCCCTGGTCGGCGTTGATGGCGGCCTTGTCTTCCTCCGACATCTCCTTGACCACGAGCGGAACGCCGGGCATCGGGAACGGGAACGACAGCGAGTGGTTAGTCGGTGAGTGGATGTTCTCCGACTTGTACAGCTCCTGCTCGGCCTCGAAGACGCAGTCGTTGAACAGACTCTGGAGCGCCTCGTTCGCATAGTTGATGAGGAGCTGCTCAAACGAGTTGCGGTTCTTGGGCTCGAAGTCTTCAAAGCCGAAAATATCGAGCACACCAATGTACGGGATGACGTCCGCGCGGGCCGCGTCATAGTCGAGCGCGCAAGCACACTGGATCATGAGCCACGTGAAGACGTGCTCGTAGATGGTCTTGGCGATCGTGTCGCGCGAGTACACAGCCGTGCGGACATCCTTCTTGGCAAAGTAGATCGACCCGCGACGCGCCGCCGGGCCACGCGTCGTGACAATGCGCTTCATGAGAATGCACTCGCTCAGGTCCACCGCCGGCATGCCCAGCAAGCTGGCCGCGTGGTTGAGCGCGTCCTGAGCGTCCTTATCCGCTGCATCGATACACGCCGTGGGGCCTTCGGAGGTGTCTTCCTCCGAGATGCGGATGTTGCCCATGTGGAGCAAGCCACCGACCACGCGGAAGATCTCGTCCTGAGCCTCGTCGCGGATGCCGACAAACTCGAGCGCCTTACACAAGTTGCGGAAGTTCTCCGAGTCGTCCATGAACTCGGCCTTGAGGCAGCCCGACTGGTTGAGGTAGTCGTACTTTTCGGGCTCCTTGGGCTCCAAGTGGAGTCGGCTCTGGAGGTACTCAGTGTCTTCAGCGTGGAGCAGCTCGTAGAACACGTGGAAGTTGCGCTCGCCTTTGGGCTGGTTCACGAGGCGCGATTTCTCCAAGAGGTACGTGTCGATCGACGCGCCCGTGAGCTCGTGGCCGTTGGTGGAGAACTGGAGCCGCATGTACTTGCCGAACCGCGACGAGTTGTGGTTGCGGTGGGTCTTGGCGTTACCGAACGACTCGAGGATCGGAATGGTCTCCATGAGGCGTCCGCCCAGCGTCACAGGCGACAGCTTGGACGGTGTGGACTGCGGGAAGGACAGTGCTGCGGTCGCCGAGCCTGGAGGCGCCGGCACGACGGGCGGCGTCATCTCTGGTTCACAGTCGTCCTCCGAGGACACGAGCGACGGCGTGCGGCTGCCAGTGCCCACGGCACGCGTGGTCAGAAAGTCGAGAATGATCTTGGAGGTCTCTGTCTTGCCCGAGCCACTCTCGCCACTGATGATAATACTCTGGTTCTGCATGGCGGCGCGCACGGCGCAGAGCTGGCGGTAGGCGTTCTCGGCGATGTAGTAGGGGTGCGGCGGGCACCGGTCGAGCGACTGCTTGATGAACATGTCCTTGTCGGGCTCTTCAAGGCGCTTGAGCGGGTTTACGGCGATCAGTACGTTGGCCATGAACGTGTACGGGCGGAGGTTCTTGAGCGACGACCGGTCCTCGAGGTTCTTGGCGAGCGCGGCCTCGTGGAGGTGGCGCAGCGACGTCATGTCGGCGGTCGTCGAGAAGAGCGGGTTCGCGGCAAAGAGCGGCTGCGCCGAGAGGTCGAGCGTCTCTTGCTCGGCGCCCACGAGCAGCTCGCCCGTGGCTTCGTTGGTCGGCGCAAACTGGACGCGGTTGGCGGCCGCATCGTGGGCCGTGACCTGGCCGAGCACCCAGTTGAACTGGCCTTCCTGGCGCCAGTAGAGGTCGCCGACGCGGATGATGGCGGGCGCCGGCACGCGCGGCGCCGGCACGTCGTCTTCGTGGCTGGGCTGTGTCATGATGTCGATATCAGCGATGGAGCTCCGAGGGGATTGTGGCCGAGACAAGTTCCGCTGCTTGTCTCGCGTGGGGAAGTGGACGTGGGATGCGGCGGCGTCCAAAGACCGAGTGCGGCGCGGGCGCGTTCTCCGGTTTTCTCGCTTCTTCTGGGGACGGAAGTTGGGAGGTGACGAGGCCCGGGGCGGTTGCACCCCTCGCTAAAAATGCAGCGGGGCCAAGAAAATTTCTGACCAAACCGGCGGACGGAGCGATCTGATTGGCTGAAAATAGCGCCACAGCTGACTCTCCAGCACGTGCAAGCACAGGTCGTTGAATCCCACGATTCCCCCGAAACTCAGATCAGTTGACAAAACGTGACTATCGGCTGGCCAACGCGCACCCGAGCAGTTGGCCAGTTTCTGTGGGCGCTGACTGATGGTGGGAACATTACTCACGGTACATAGGCACATTGTGGCTGAACCATGCTACAACCCACTCACGTTTTGGCGCGTTTCTCGTCAACCCTCCCTACACCTTTTCGCCAATCCCTAGAATCCGTCCCATCCGCAGGCATTCAGAACTGGAGTCCAGACCACGGAAAGTCCAACTGAGCTGCTCATCAACCTGTGAGCGGCCAAGCAGAGCTCAAGCCACACAGACGCCGGTACTGTAGTCCGTACAGTAGGCTGGTCACTGTGTGGCTGCATGCGGCTGAGTCGTGGAAGGTTCCGCCGGACGAGATGCCGGCGAGATAGAATGGATCGGTAAACACGAGATTTCCCACAAGCACGGCGCTGGCTTCATGGGTTCTTTCTTAGTGTCTCATGCATCCGCGTCCTCGTCCTCGTCCTGCTCCTCTTCTTCTTCCTCCTCCTCCGAGTCTTCCTCGAGGCTCATGATGCCCAGCAAAATGCGGCGACACACTTCGCGCTCGTGCGCCGCCAACGACCGCGCCTGACCCGCCTCTCCACTGTCAGCTGCGTGATCTTCCGGTGCTGCCGCCAGCAGCTGCGCGCTGAGCCGCTTGTCCTTGAACTGCAGCAGCACTGAAAGCACGTCGTTGAGCGCATCCATGGGTAAGTCGTTGGCGAGCACAAAGCCCATGAGCCCGTCGGCGAGCCCAAAGTCTTGCGCCGCGTCGCCATGCAGCGCAAACGATATGGCCGGTTCGTCATGCGCCCCGCCGTCAAAGAGCTTGCGCCGTTTGACAGCCGGCTCCTGGCTCCCGGAATCATCATGCCTTGCTGCTGCCGGCGCCTTTTCATTGGCCGCAGTGACATGCGCCACCGCCTCTTCCTCTGTGAAATGATCGAGCTGCGCCAGTGCGCCGTCCACGCTGCCGCCGCTCGTGAGCTGCGCGAACACTGCGCGCACGTGCGTGCTCGAGAACAGCACAGAATCGAAGGGCGTCACGTCGGGAAGCGTAAATCCATAGCGACAGAGCAGCTGGGATAAAGATCATGACATCGTGGACAGTGAGCTCCACGCACTTGTCGCAGGGGAGAATCGCGGGCAAGGAACGCACCTGCGCGTTGGAGAGATCCCCGTAAGAGATGGTCACGGGCGTGTCGGCGTCAATGGCACGCAGAGCAACGAGCTGATAAGAGAGAGACTCTGTTAGATTTGCGAGTATCCTTGCGGCCAAGGGATGAGTTCTCACCGAGTAGCTGCCGCTGTTGTCGTCCTTGCGGATCACGGCCGCTGGACTCGACGGCTCGTGGTTGGCCATGTCGATAACGGGCAGCAGCGTCGGCTCCCGCGCGTCTGAGACAGAGAACGCTCTACCAAATGTTATCAGTGAGACAATGCGTTGCCTTTCATAGCCAGCGGCATGGAGCCGCCCCAGGGGCGGTCCTACCTGGACGAGACGATGGAGAAAGCCCAGCAGAAGTCGTCAAAGCTGACGCCCGTCTGGAGCCAGAGATCGGGGAATGTGGTCGTGAGCGGCGTGGCAAAGCGGTGGAAGACACTCTTCACGAGATCGTCGTCCATGATCGGGAACCTGTGGGCACACGCAACTCGTGGATATGCGAAGGGATACTAAAGCAAGAATTGGTGTCCCTCACGCTGCCGTGTCCTGGAGCATGGCCTTCCCTGCTGGGCTCCACGCGAGGGGCAGTGACACCTTGGTCGGGAGCTGCTGGATGTATCCGTGGAAAGCGCCGCTCGCGCCACGCGCCTTCTCCGCCAGCAATGCGAGCGCCGTCAGTACCGTACCGCTTGGCTGCAGCGTCTTGATTTGCTCTCTCAACTGCGCGGCGTGCTCATTCGACAGCGTCGTCTCGGCATAGCGCGAGAGCCAAGTGGATCCGTTCAGGAATGCACCATCGCGCAGTTCCACGAGCACATCGCCCTGGGCGATCGCCCGCGTCACGTAGATCGTGCGATTAGCCGAGCCGCAGCTCGCGCTTAAACGGTCGCTCACCGGATCCACAGCGCTATCCACGCGCACGTGCTCGCCCTGCGCGCGGATCCAGTCGCCCAGAGGTGATTTCATTCTCACTGGAAATGACCAGCTCCATGTTGACCAGCAACATTAGTATCAAAAAAGGTGATATTATACCCTAAATGTCTAAAATACGGTGAGATGCTCTAGCATTAAGAGATTTCTTCTCGGACATCGACAACTCTGCTTCTTACCATGGCGAATCCACCGCTGAGCGCCATCTCTCCAACGGTTGCACCGGGCGATTCGAGCGGCGATGGATCTTCGAGCACCACGAGCAACGACCAGTGGCGCGTGTTCCTGGGCATCGCGCTGCTCATCGCGTCCTATGTCTTCCGCATCGAGATCGTGCGGTTCACGCTGCGGCTCGCCAAGCGCGCCGCCCCGGGCGCGCTCGTGTGGATTAAGGAGTTTGAGAAGATGCTGCTGCTGCCGATCGCTTGGGTCGTGTTTGTGCTGCTCGTGTGGTTCTCGGCGTACGTCATGGATCTATCGACCCTGCTGGGCCTTGACGAGACCACGATCGCGTCACTCATTCGGCTGATCCTCGGCGTGCCACTCATCTGGACCATGATCAACGCTTGCAACTATGTCATTTGGGTGTGTCTCTTCAGACCTCATGCAGTGATATCCAGGCCACTGACAGTGCGTGGTCGCTATGCTTTGTCCTAGGGTATCATCCGCGTCAAGGGCTGGAACCGTGCGGCCACGAAAGACGACGACGACTACAACCGCGTCATGATCATCACGGAGGGCATCGGCGTCATCAAGATCCTGCTGGTCGCGTACGTCGTGTCATCGTTCATGTTTGACGGCATTGGCCAGATCACCAACTTCGACACGTCGCAGCTCACGACCGTCGCCGTGCTGGTCGTCGAACTCGTGTGTTTGTTTGGCGCCCACTCATGGGTGCGTCCTCCATCAACGAGTAGGAGAGAGAGGATCCTAACCATGCACTATCCGTGTCTGTAGCTCAAGAACACCATAGGCGGACTCATTGCGCTGCTGGACGAGCAGGTCAAGAGCGGCGCCCACGTGCGGTTCCAGGGCCACGAAGGGTTCGTCGAGCAGCTCTTTCTCCAATGCTTTTGCGTACGACGGTACGACAAGGGCCTCATCTATATTCCCAATGGACTCATGCTCGAGCACTCGGTCGAGATCCGCTCCAAGGCTATCGACCGCCGCACAACGCTGCGGCTTCATCTCGACCACGGCACGAACGCCGCTGCGACACGGCGGTTCATTCAGGACTTGGATGGCGTGCTGCTCGCGTTTCTCGCCGAGCGACAGCGCCGACGCAAGACGGATGTGCTCGGACTCGACCGCAAAATTCGCTCGGGCTGGGATGTGTTCTCGGCCGTCGTCAAGCCCAAACGCATCAACGACACGGAGGACGATCAAGAAAAGCCGCGGTTCTGGATTAGCGTGGCGGCGCCGTACGTGGTCGAGGTCGTGTTCCACACGCAAGAGCACCACATGAAGGACATCAAGGCCGAGAAGACCGAGGTGCGTGAGCGTGGCAAGCTATTATATACTGTCTGTCCAACTGATGGCACCTTGTTGCTTTGTAGCTTGTGTTGCAGATCACCGAGTTGCTGAGCAAGCATCGCCTCCGCGTCCATCGAGCCGCCAAAGTATTGGCGTTCGCCTTGAATGAGGACCCCGATACGCGTGCGCCGTCGCCCACACCACGGTCCGATCCACAGGTCCAATCGCCGGCGTCACGAGGGCGACCAACAGATCGGTTCCAGAGGTTTGCGAGTGAGGGCAGCGTGCTTCGGCAGCGCCGTCTTGATCGCTCTCAAGCGATCTGAAGACGGAGAGCTTCCTAGTCAGGAACGGCTGTGTTTCCTAGCGACAAGCTCTTCTCACTCTGACACTTGCATTCGACTTGAAGACGTGACGTGGCGCAGATCGTCCAATCGAGTCGACACCACTAAATCGGAAACTTCTCCTAAGCATCGCGCCCCTGACGACCGCATACGATGGATGCTGTCCCAGCATGTCGCAACGACCAAGGTGGGAAGACGTGCGTTGTGTCCGAAATTTGGGATTCCCGAATGGCACGGTCTCGGGGGACTGATGTGCAAGCATCGGCGAGAAGAAGCACCAAACGAAGTCACGACCAGAACGTCGTCGCTCGCGTCTTCAACATTCTCGTGGTCAGCGCAGCATGAGCGGCTGAATGCGATGGCTTTCAAACACTTTGAGGATTGCGAGGTTGACCTACAGCGAATAAAACAACAACGAACACCACTTTTTGTCATCCCATCTCCACACAAAGAGTTCGCTTAGGGACTGTACCTCTGTCTTGGCGACCTCGAGCGACGGAAACAGTGCGTGGTCGATTGTCAGCCGCACTTTGAGGCTGTCCATGTCGCAGAGGCCAATGTGCAGTGCCTTGCGTGGAGTCTCTAGTTCCGACGCCACTGACTCCGACTGGCGAGCAGCACTGGCTCGTCTCTCGGCAGTGTTCGAGGACACGCTGTTGCCGCTGCGGTATCCTGAGACCGATCCGCTTGTCGTCTCGTCTTCGACAGACGCACACAGATCAGAGAGCGCGACGACGAGATCGTCCCGTGCTTGATGGATACGCTCGACAGGCGTCGTCGTGTGCAGGCGCACGACGATCTCGTGCTGAAAGGCATCGTGCGGACTGCCGCTGGTCTGATGCGCGTCGGCGAAAATGCCGTTCGGAATGTACACGAGCGCGCCGTCTTGGCGCCGCATGATGGTGCGCGCGAGCGACACCCTTTCCACGAAGCCCTGCAGATGCAGGACGCTGCAGAAGCTGCCCGTTCGAAACGGTTCAGCAAACACGAGAAAGAGGCCGGTGGCAATGTTCTTGAGCTGGTAGAGACAGACGGTGTGAGAAGAAAGGATCGAGCGCAAGCCACTCCATGTTGACGCACCGAGGTGAAGCCAGCGAGGAGAAGCAAGATCTCCAGGCCCATGAAGAGCTCCAGAAGCATGAAGCTCGCGACATCGTTGCCCGAGAAGAAGATGTAGAAGATCTCAATGACTATCAATATGAAGCATAGAAACTAACCCACAAAACCGTCAGTGCTGAGGGCTCTTGCTCAGTGGGAGCATTCGCTCGTACCTTCATGGTTTCCGTGACCACAAAGATCTTGGTGTCGTTCTCGGACGACCCACGGTCCCACTTGAAGTGCCGCACGACCATCTACAGAGCAGAGAGAGAGAGAGAGCGCGTCAGCCGACGGTGAGAGTGAGACGCCCCACTCCGGCCCAGACTCGCGTACGTTGGTAACGACGACGCGCAGCGCAAACGAGGCCAAGACGATCGGCACGATGATCGCGTAGGATATGAACCGCACGAGGCCGTTGTCTCTCCCAAGATCAAGCAGCGAGGAGGCGATGAGCAGGAAAAACAGACACATTGTGATCCACGAGATGTAGACGAGTAGGTGGCGGTGGATGTCGGCGACCCAGCGGTAGCGCTTGCCGATGCGGCGCCGCACCGCGAGCAGCACGACCTCCATCACGGGCTGCGTGAGAAAGTACACGGCAACGACGCTCACGGCCGCGAGCCCGAGCCGCCAGTATGCGACCATTCTCCTTTTTCTTCCGTTCCGTGTCGCGCAGAATCTGAGAATGGAGCTGCTCAACTGAGACCCATTCTAGATATTTCGGGCCGAATCGATTATTAACCAATCATCGCTTCTATATTAAAGTCTCCACCAATCAGGTCAAACCTAGAGTCGTCCAGCTTCTAGTTTGCGTCAGGTGGTCAGCGTATTTTTCTAGGTTCGCGTCCTGCATCCCCCCAGCTGTCCATCTCTTGCGCCGTGCTGACCACATTGGGCGGCTCCGTTCCAACATGCACGGCACATCCTCTCGGCGCCTGTACTTTGGGTCCAACACGGCGCGGCCGCCTTCGATTTCTCGCTGTCTCTCTCGCTCGCCATTGTCGGTCGATCGACGACGACGACCGGCCGCCAGAGACGACCCCGCTTCGCGCGCCGGAGCTGCTCGCGTTTCTACTTCTGACCGCCGGGCGTGGCTCCATGGCCGAGCCGACCAAGGCGCGGCTGCCGTCGCAAGTGTTCTCGCCCGCGCAGCTCGCGACGCTCCACGATGTGATCCTCGTGACGAGCTCGCTGTCGATTCTCGGGTGTCTCTACATTCTCGGGCACCACTATCGGCTGCGCCGCCGCAGCTCGCCGTCCATCATGCAGACCATGGTCGCGATCCTCTCGCTCGTCGACATGAGCTACGCCATCCCCAAGGCGATCGGGCTCGCGGGCGCCAACGGCTCGTTCAAGTGCGACCTCCAGGGCTTCATGATCAGCTTCACGGGCATCATGTGTACGCGTGACTTTGATCCACTCACTTATCTCTTCACGTATTCGTATTGATTTATATTTTTCCTATTTCAACAGCCGTGGTCTGGAACTCGTGTCTCGCGCATAGCATCTACCGCAAGATCGTGTGCCGCGAGAGCGAAGAGAAGCTGCAGCGCCGCCTCAAACTATATATTCTCGTCACGATCGTGCCGGCGCTGGCCGCGAGCGTGCTCATGTGGGCGCTCCAGCTCTTCGGGAACGCCATTTTCTACTGCTGGATCCACGACAAGCGGCTCCATGTCGTGTGCCTCTACGCGTGGGTCTTGTCGGCCATGCTCTACATCTCGATCGTGCTCTTTACGTCCCAGCGGCACATTTCCATCCGCGCCGAAATGTGGGTCCCCCTCCACTGTCTCTTAGAAATGCTGCTATTCACTGACGCTGATGATGAATGGATCCATGTAGCCAAGGCAACCTGGAGGCCCACGAGTCGTCGGCCTCCATCACGCGGCAGCTGCGGCTTTACATCATTGTGTTTGTCGTCAACTGGTCCCCGAGCGTCCTCTTTCGAGGTGCGTCCATTCCGTTCTCGCCCCTTTTTAGAATACCCTGACTGATGCCCTCCCTTTCTCATTCTGCGTTAGTCTTTGGCGGGCCGCTCGGACTCGACACGTTCGTCATGGCCGTCTTCATGCAGGTCACGCTCTGCTCGCTCGGTACGCTTTTACAGAGGAGACAGTATGATCCCAACAGAAGGTGCTGATATATCTCGACAATGTCCCCTAGGCTTTGTCACCAGCATCATTTACGGCGGGCTGCTCTCGCGGCCGCTGCGGCTCTTCCGGTCACGGCGGTCGTCGTCCAATGATTACCAAGCGATGCAAGCACAAACCGCGACCGCCACGGGGAGCGGTGCTGGCGGCCAAATGAATGGCCTGCGCCAGCCTCTTAGTATCTTCGTGGCGACCTTCAACTTAGGCGAAGGCTCCATCTCGGAGAAAGAGCTCGAGAAGTGGATCCCGCGCGGCCATGACCTGTACGTGATTGGCGTGCAGGAGTGTCTCCAGCTCAATGAGCTGCGCCAGCAGATCCGCCACCACATTGAAGGCCAAGCGGCACTCCGCACCCACCGATCCCGGTCGCGGTTTGTGCGGTACGCGCAATTCTGCCGTGAGATTGGTAGCACGACCACGACGCTCGGCTACCACGTGAGTCTTGTTGCAGAGATTTATCTTGGACGAGAAGAACCTAATGAGCTGGTGGTGGTATCTGTAGGGCTACATTGGCATCACGGTCTTTGTCAAGCAGCGCGACGTCATGTCGGGGGCCTTTTTCATGGCCCCGCGAGCGCAGCAGGCCGTCAACTGCGGCAAGTCGCTGCTCTTCGGTCAGCGCGCGTCAAACAAGGGCGCCGTGGGCTTCGGCTTCCGGTACTTTGACACGTCGTTTGCGTTCGTGACGTGCCACCTTACGTCCGACCTCAAGGGCAAATCCCACGTAGACAAGCGCAGCCGCGACGCGAGCGACGTCATCAAGTCGCTCCATCTCAACGTCGACGATCTCGGCTTCGAGTTTCCGCTAATGCACCACCACACGTTTGTGCTCGGTGACCTCAATTACCGACTCCGCCAGAAAGAAGCGACGCCGAACCAGATCTTGGAGCTCGTCGCGAACGCGCGGCTCGCGACGGCGTCGTCAGCGGCCAGCGAGATACTATCGTCGTCCGGGCTCCGGCCGCTCAAGTCGGTGCGTGCTCCTGTCAAGCCCAAGTACCGGTCGTCGTCATCGTGGTTGTTATCGAACTTCAGCAACCGCGATTCGGTGCAGCATGCCAGGTCGACGTCCTCGTGTGACGACGACACGGGCGACTCCAAGTCCACCACGATGATTGAGACACCGACACTTGAGGACGGCACCGCCACGCCCGTGTACCAAGAGTCACTCTCGCTGGACGGTGCTGGTCAGACCTCCACGGCCTGGGACGACGTCCTCGCTCACGACGAGCTGCTTCACCTGATGCGCGACTCCAAGGTGGGTGCCCCCCGGAGTTGGCTGGCGGGAACTTGAGAATCTCATTTACGTTTTCTTTATACAGATTTTCTACGGATTTGAAGAGCCCAAGATCACGTTCGACCCGACTTTCCGCCGCGTGCGCGAGCGCGCCATCCGCGCCAAGCAGCAGCTCACGGCCGAAGAGCTAAGTGAGTTTTACACGACGGCGATCGACGGTCGCGGCCAGCGCGTGCCGTCGTACACGGACCGCATTCTCCACTTTTCCCAGCCGGACATGCGGCTCAAGCTCGAGTGTGTGCAGTACAAATCGAGTGAGAACGTAACGTGCTCGGACCACAAACCAGTCGCCGCGATTTTCCGCACAGCCGTGAACCGCGACTATCGTCCACTCGTGTCGCGCGCCGAGCTCGAGTCGCGACCGCGTCTGCAGGTACGTGTAGAGAACATTTCGAGGGCTGAAGCATCGATCCACCTTGCACCTTGACTGACTGATGCCGATGACTTGCCATTGATAGGACGTTCCTGGCGTCGTCGAGTGTGCGCTGCGGATCGAGTGCCTCTCGCTCACGTGGAACCAGAACGCCCACTCTATCCTCGATGCGATCAACCTCAGCCGTACGTTGTCCACTCACTCCGTCTCCAAACGCGTTGGCTGATAGTAACCTCGCTTGTACGTAGATCTCCGCGTGACCATCATGTTCCCACTGCCGTCCGAGGACGCGTTCTCGGAGCAGCGCACGCTCCACGAGTTTGCGGCCCATTTACGCAACGGCGTCTTCGCCTCGGGCAGCGACCCCGACACCATGAGCAACACGGTGTCACTGCCATACCACGAGTTCCGCGCCCGCGGCGCGCACCACGTAACGCTCGCGCGGCTCTCACGGGCCATGCACGTGGCGCTCAAAATCCATACGGACCCCGGCGTCGGGCCGTCGCGGTGCGTGGGCCAGGGCGCCATCGGGCTGCCCAAGGCCGTTCTCGCCGGTGAGGGCGAGCGAATGCCGTTCCACATGGCGCTCTCGCGCGGCGGAGAGCTACGCGGCACACTCGAGGGCATGGTGTCGCTCGTGACGACGCAGGCGACGGCGTTGGCGCCGGCAGGCTGAGCGAGCCAAGCGATTTCTAGTATGGATTCGATCTATTTAATGTGCAAGTAAACGACGAGGCATGATCCACTGTGCGTCATGACGTGGTGGG
Source organism: Pythium aristosporum (assembly GCA_023337755.1). Lineage (NCBI taxonomy): Eukaryota > Oomycota > Peronosporomycetes > Pythiales > Pythiaceae > Pythium > Pythium aristosporum. Next base: position 63,638 of record JAADXL010000027.1, on the reverse strand, counting down.
AGCAGGCCCCACGCTCTTTTGGTCTAGAGGAACTTTTTCCACGGCTGGAAGACCGCGAGCAGAGCGAACGCGACGAGCAGCGCAAACGATAGGCTGTGTTCAACAGAGACACACGACGGGGTCAGTCAGTCAGTCGTTCCACTAGTCGTCCCTGGACGCGGCAACGCACATGGCCTTGGTCTTGTTGTAGCCGGCGACCGAGTGGTGGAATTGATCCAGCGCCTTTTCAATGTCGTCGATCTTTTTCTCGTACGCCTGGCGCTGGGCTGCGGACAGACGCCCTTGCTTGACCTTGCTCTCTTCGAGCTTCTTGTCCTGCCACACGAGCGCGCGGTACTTGGCCAGTTCAGCGCGTGCCATGGCTACGGCTTGCGCGCCCTTGGGACCCTAGTATGTTCCAACGCAACAGCAGAAGACCAGACATTAGAAGGCGAGCAAAGCAGTCCAGTGGTCTCTTGCTACACGTACGTGCTTGGTCACGTAGCGCTGGAACTCCTTGTCAAACTGCTCGACGGGGCGCGCGTTCGCCTTCCCCGTCGCAGCGGCCTTGGCGGCCGCCAGCGCGTCGGCGGGCTTGATGGTGGTGACGGTGTCCATAGTCTTGGCGGTCGCCATAGTGAGGGAGGAAGTGAGGCGGGGGACGCGTATCAACACCTTGGCAAATGAGACTTTCAGCAGCTCGCTCTCGAAACAGATCATCTATTCTAACTCGTAACTGATATGCGACAAGCCATCGCGTTCGTACCAGATACTGTTAGGTAATGACAGAGTGCAGGTCGGTTATACTATATTCAGCAGGGTTACGCTGGTTACGTATCTTGAAGCGACGCGACCGTGAGGATGTAAAACGTGGTGCCCAAGTGGAGCCCATAGGGATTGTGCGCTTCGCTCGCGATCTGTTCGTCGATGAGCACAATGCGTCCAACAACATAGTCGGGGTATCTGTAATCCCATAACCAAATGCCAGTGCGTCAGGTTGTCACCCAATGTGAACAGAAGACTCAAAACGTACTTGCGGCCGCCAATCATAAACGACGAAATTGACTCCTCCGACAGAAAGCGGTGCGGACAGCCGTGGTGGAACGCCAAGTACACGCGCTGCGCGTCGCTACCGGGCACGGATGTGGGCAGAAACAGCGCCACGTCGTCATAGTTGAAACTCCGAAAGGAAATCTTGAACGAGTCGTTCACGTCAATGTGTTGCGACTCGAGCAGATTGATCACGTCCTTCTTTTGGGCCAGCTCACGTCGAAGATTCTGAACAGAACACCATTCACCCAGAGTCAAATCAGTCCACAGGATTGAGGGGCACACTATGGTCTCAGTTTGAGGAGGCGTACCTGCTCCGAGTCGACGACGGCTGTGAGCTCCCGGATGCGCGCTTCCACACGGTCGAGGTGGGTCGCGACAAACTGCGCCGGGTCAGCGAGGTCTCGCTCACACGGTGGCTGCAGATCGAGAAGCTGGAGAACTTTCCCAAGCGCCGATCGCTGTGTTTCGGTGCTCAGCTGCAACTCGCGCACCGACTGCTGCAGTTTGGCTTGATTGTCGAGTAGCTGGGTCTCGCGCCTGGTGCGTTCCTGGATCTCCGTAAAGGATCAGAAAAACAGGGTTAAGGAAAACCACGTTATCAGCAGTAGGGGTTCGTATCCATAGGAACAGCACGTTGTCAAAAGGATATTCTTCCAGCGCGGTCGCGTTGAGCAGGTACTGCTGGTTGTCGTTCTCGAGCTTGGCAATCCGGGCGTTTTTGTCGCGATCCGGTGACTCGGTCTCTGCTACCGATACACAAAGAAAGAACACTTCAGGATCCCTTCGTTGATACTGCTTAGATGGGCATTGATGAACTACGCACCTTTAATCTTCAGTGATTGCAGTTCACGCTCGAGAAGATTCGATCGGTCGGCCTCTGAGGAGCTCGTCATTGCACCGGCCGTCGCAGCGAGCGCGAGCACAAGCGGAAACTCACACGAGCTGTCTCCTTCCCGAAGGCTTGTCTTGGAAATATCCGACTGTGCCAGCGAGCCATCGGAAAAGTACGACGATCCTTTCTTGCTCTGCTGCAGCTCTAAAGTGAGTTGGGCGACCTTGGCTTCGAGCTCTTCACAGCGCTTTTGGAGACCATCCACTTCAGCCGCATGGGATCCATTGTGTGGTGACACGCCATCGCTTGCACGGGACACGAAAAACTCGTCGTCTTCTTTACTTTCCGTTGCAGATGCTGCGCTGCCACCGGCCTCGTCATCGTCGCCGTCTTCAATTTGCGGTAAGTTCTACCAAACAAAGTAAAAAGGGTGAATCCCTGTGGCCACAAACACTTGATCATCACAAAACACCCATACTTGGTCAAATGGCCGCATACGGAACTCGCAATGCGACGGCTTCTCTGCCAGCCCTGGCACTAGAACACGTGGCATGTGATGGCCGTAGCTTTGTAAGAACACTTCCCGGTGGTGCACCTACACAATGAATGCGTCAGCAATGGAACCACACCAACGTCATCTAGTAGAGAAAAGTTCGCCCGTACCTCGTCGTCGCGCATTTGCGCCAATTCCTCGGCCATCGACTGAATACGGTCCGAAAAACGGCGCCCATACCGCACACGACGAGCAATCTCCTTCAGACACGCCGCGTAGGCCTCGGGCAGCATCTTCACGTGGTCAAGTTCGCTGAACTGCTTCTTTTGTGCCGCCAGCGCCTCCTTCAGCATCGCCAACGAGTTTTCAAAATCGCGAATCTTCGACTGCGACACGGAGATCTTGCGCAAATTCCCATGGACGCGCGCAAAGAACGTGGCCTTGACCGACGAGAACTTGCCCATGGTGGCCTTGATTTCTTCGGCGAGCTTCTGGGCCGACGGGATCTACAAAAGTTACAGGTGAGCCATAGATCGTTTTAGGCGAGGCACTATCTCCACTAGTATCCACCATGTACCGATTCATACTGTTCTTGGTACAAGCGCTCAATGTCGCGACACACATCCAGCATCGCGGTCGACGCAAACATCGTGTTGACTTCGGCATTCGCCGACGCCGCGATCTTGTTGCTCACAAACTCGACATTCGTCGCCAGTTTGGCCGTGATCTCTTCGTGGGCCGTGACAAACTGCTTCATGCGCTCGAGCTCGTGGGTCGTATCCGCATAGGCAACGGACACCTGGTCCTGCGACCGCACGAGTACGCCGACCTCTTCATAGATCTCGTCGTGGACTTGCTTGAGCCGACCGACTTGTGTGCGCATAGCAATGTGGGACTGCTCACACTGAACGGCCCACTCTCGCTCGTGGTCCACGGGGATGCAGTCGTACAGTGTCTTTCGGTCGTCCGTCTGCAGTGCCGGATGCAGCGTCACGGTCTGCAGCGCCGCGACGTACGCTTCAAAGTTGGCCAGCAGCGTCTCGTGGGTCGCCGCCGCGGCTTCGAACTCGCTCCAAAACGGCAAAAAGTGCTTGTTCATCGTGTCTCGAAACGTGTCGAGATTCGCGATCGCCGCTTCGATGGCGCCGGCCTGCACGTGGAGTTCCGCAACGCAGCGTTCGCAGGCCGCGACGTTGGCCGCCGAGCTGCGCTCCAGCGCTTCACTTTGGTTCAGTTGCAGTAGGAAGTGGGCTTCGTAGTCGGGCAGCGCACGGATCAGCGGACTCATGGACTCGCTCAATATGCGCGAGTTCTCCGAAGACGCGACGGGCGTCGTTGGGACTACTCCAATGGAAAAATGGTAAAACGTCAGATTGAGCGATCGAGTCAGGAAGCAGAGTGCCATCGCCACGCACACTCAAAGTCGACGGGCTCGAGCGCGAGCCGCGGTGGCACCGGATTGTCCTGCGACAGCATGCGGCGATCGTAGAGGTAGACGTGCTTGTCGCGCGCCGGAATGCCATAGTAGCTGAGCGGGCGCTGCGGGTCGAGCCGCGTGAACGGCGGTCCGCCCAGCAGGATCTGGTCGCCCATCGGAACGTCGCTGCACGCCGCCACTTGTTCACTCAGCTCCTCTACAATGAGACTGCAGCGATAAAACATGGGCCGTCAGTTGACTGGAGGTTCAATAGGACGCAGTCGGTTTGGAGAGAAGGAAAGAAAACGCACTCGGTCGAGGCCAGCCGCACGCTGTAGACGACGCCATTGGCGGCATTTCCCACGCGCACGACGACGCCGTGGGAGTTGTGGGGGCGCTGCGCCATGGCCAGCGCGACGGGAACAACTCCAGCGAGATGGAGTCCACTTCGTTCTTGGTCTCCGCGATGTGGGGAATGCTGCCGCGGGTTGAAGAGTGCAGTGTTCTTTCTTCAGCCGGAAGGTTGCGCATTGAGGGGGAGGAGCGTGCCTTTGCCACACAACGTAATAGGACGAATACACCCTCATTTAGCAACTGACGCTTAATAATGCCCCCCAGAGGAGAAGTCCCAACAAAGCAGCGAAAAACACTGGGGTGACCAAGACCCCAGGTGTCATTAAAAAACACACATATCTGTTACGAACTGATTGATTATCTAACTAACACACACCCTCCGAGAGCACCTCGGACAGGTCTTCCGAAGGTTGGCGTCCACGAGGAAAGACCATGACGTCGTTGCCGAATGCCTTCATGAACGGCAGATCGATCGGCGGGGCCACTTGATCCTGGCTTGGACGGTATTGGTGAGGAGGCGAGTAATTCGTCGTTGTCGTCGTCGAGGTGAAGCCACTGGATCGCCCTTCCATGCTGTAGGTCGCCGTTGGAGAGAGGAATTTTGTCGGCGTGAAGCTGTCGTGGTGAGCCTTGCGATCGTCAAACATTGGCAGCGACCCCATCGATCGGAACGAGCGGCTGGTCAGCTTCGCTTGCTTCTTCTTTTTCGTCCCGTCGGCGTCCGCAATATCTTGCAGCATCTTGTTGTAGCTTTCTTCCCACTCTGGCCCGAGCATACCAGCAAGCGCCTTTAGAACTTCTTCGCTCGCACGTATTCTGTGGTCACCATACGAAGGCAGCCCGACAACTTCGTGAATATTGCGCATGAGGAACGGCACACAGTTGCGCTTGAGATCATCGGCGCGGCATTCTTCCGCAAGCGAGAGGAGGTCAACGACATTCTCAACTCGAATCTCGCCCGCCAGAAACTCCTCCGCACGCTTCTGGAGTTCAAAGACGTGGTAGAACGACGATGCACGAAGCAACTCTTGTGCAATGTCCGGTGTGATCGCCACCTTGCCAGTGTACTGAGACAGGGAAGATCGGTTAGCGACGACGTCAAACAAATAAAATTGCCGTCACAGTGAACACTCACCAGGAACCGAAGCAACAACGAAAAAACTTCATAGCTGCAGTTGTCGATCTCGATCATACCCTTCTGACTCGTTGCCGTACCAAACTGCAAACATCGAGCAAGTAAACATAAGTGATCAAATGCTGTGCCAAACCGAAGCTATACGAAGAACTCACGCTCACCATATTCTTGAAGTACGAGTTGCGGAAAAACAGCACGACCTTGTGCGCGTTAATGGGCGCGATGTGACCCTTCACCAGGAACTGCAGGTCGGACAACGACGAGTTCGCGAGAAGCTCTTCATGATCGTCAACTAAGTACATCGGGACTTGAATTGTCACATCCGGTGCGTACGTCATCGGTACGAGATGTTTCACGGCGTGGGCAGCGGCACACCGAGGGAAGATCTCAGCTGACTGTAACATCTGGAAGAGAACCGACAGCAACCCTTCCGAGAGCAGCTTGGGAACTTCATTCGGATCCATCATGTGCACGAAAGTCAGCAAGATGTTGCCTTGCAGATCACCTGTACGAGACAGACAGCGAACGTGAGCTTCATGTCCACGGCAGCACCCTCAAACCCAAATGCGACAAGAACATACCTTTGTTCGTCCTTGTGGACACACGCGCAACAGCGTGGAGCATCTTGCGGAAGTCGTTGCGGTTGATCTGCTTCCAAATGTTTCGCAGCGCTTGAAGGCAGATACCCCATGCGTTCGTTGTCTCGTCCACCTCAAGCATTTGGAGAACAGCACCTTCCAGAACCATTTGAAGCGCGCTCGAGACGTTCATCGAGAGCGCGACAAGTGCTCCAGCTGCATGCGATGCAGTCGCATCGTCAAAGCTATGAAGCACCCGCAACAACCGAGCAATGCCATCGTATCGGGTGACATAGTCGTGGTTCGACTCATTCTCCATGAGTGCTTCAATTGCCATGGCTGCGTGCTTCTGGCTCAGCTCATCGTCTTCACTGAGCAAATCAAGGAGTCCTGGAATCGAGTTCTTCACACATTTGTCGCACAATCGCACTTTGCCCTCTGCCCCTTCGACCACTGCTCGCGACATGGAACACTCAGCGCAAATAATGACACCGCACTCCTGGAAAGTCCAGAGTGGATAGATGTGAGCGTCAAGGGTGACAGATACAGTCCAGAGTCATAACGTACTCGGCAATGGTGCTTGCGGCGGTAGAATGTGAAGATCTCATGGCAGATGTTACAATCCAACGCCTCGTGGTCTTCAGCCCATGGCTTGATGTAACCCCATTTCAGCAAGTCATTCGCAGACTCAATCACGGTTTGCTTGGCGTCACGGAAGTGGAGGTTGAAGTGGTCGGTCACCTTCTCGTTCAAGTACGGCGACGGTCGAGCACTGTTGGGATCGTACGCACTGAGCGATGCACCAACCTGGCCAAGCTGTGCGGCGTACGCGGGCAAACGAGCCACCCAGTTCGGGAGCCCAACACGCCAGGGGAGGTCCCGCCCACTAAATCCATGGCGGGCCAGGTAGTCGACAATGTCCTTCATCCACACCGTGCGGTTCACGCAGATGTATCGACCGCGTGCCTCCAGGTTCTCTAACGCGTCGACATGGGCGGTCGCACAGTCGCGAACATCAACCAAACTCCAATCTGGCAGATTGTAAGGCGAACATGAGTATCACGTCAAAAGCACCGCCAGCAATCACTATACCAGCACTTACTGAGATCGACAAGCGCCGAGTACTGTCCTGTGATCAAATCGAAAATGACTTGGTTTCCGGGCGCGAGCTTCGATTTCGAAAGCGACGGCCCAAACAGCGTTCCCGGCTGTGAATACAAGAGAACGCATTGTACAAGATGAGGTTTCGACAATTCAACTCAAATATTGTGATCGGGTGGGCACTTACGTTGATCGTGACGAGATCGATGCGGAAATCACGAGGCAACTGGTCCACGAGCTGCCATGCAGCCTCTTCGGCGAGCTTGAGACTGAGAAAGTGCGGGTTGCGTTCAAGAGTCGACGTGATATTCCAGCAGTTCTCGTTGATGATCGCCGACGGAGTGACGCTATCGGCCATGGCCGCCACCGACGACGTGAGCACGACGCGCTTGACGCGCGCGCGCGCGCACGCCTGAATAAAGTTGGTCATCATCGGGATGATGCAGTGCATGCGGCTGCCAATGCTGTGGACGCCCGGTTCCATCTGCTCCGACAGTGGGTCGCGCACCGAGCACGATGACGGCGTGCCCGTGTGGATGACAAAGTCGCATCCTTGCACTGCCAAGTCGCACGACTCGGGCGTGAGCAGCGACGTCTCGACGACCGTGAAGTTCCTGGCGTTGGGCAACGCGAGAATGCCCGAGATGTCGTCCGTGCGGCTCTGCACGGTGCCACGCACGCGGTAGCCGCGGCTCAGCAGCTCACACACGATCCACGAGGCCAAGAAGCCGTCGACGCCCGTGACGCAAATCGGATTCACGCTCGTGCTCGAGGCGAGCGGGATGGTCTTCTTGCGAAAGTGCAGCGACTTCCAGACCGTCGCGTACATGCACGTCACGTCCTTGGTGGCGTTGGGATCCTGAAACTTGCCGCGGGCGGCCGTGCTGCTTGGCGCGTTGGACGGGTCTCGACGGCGCGACTTGATTGGCGTCGTGTTCATGTTGGCGTTCGAAGTATAGTAGTTGCTGAACGAGCCCGACGAGCTGGAGCCGGCCGAGTTGGAGTAGAACGCCTCGCCGTTCGTGTCGTTGGCCGGCTGCTTGCTGGGGATCGCGGGCGTGCGGCGCGTGAGCCGCGTGGGCAAGGCCGACGCTGCGATGGCCGTGCTGGCATTGGGCTTTGGCGGTGGCGGGGCCCGCGTGGAGCGCGTCTTTTTCTTGCGCAGCGGCGACGGCTCGATGCGGTCGCCGGCGTCGTCGTCGAACTGCGGTCCAAAGAGCATGGTGGTGCTTCACGAGAAGGGAGAGAGAATAGAGACCGACCTGCTCACGCCGCGAAGGGGACTGGGGCTAGCGGAGCGCCGTGGGGAGGAAGATACGACACTAAGGCCTCTGGTTCCCTTCCCTCGTTCTTTCCTTCTTTTCCTTCGTTTCCGTGGGCGACTGACGGCGCTGAAGTAACACGAAGCCCCGCACGAAGCGAGTGGGCTGGCCTTAGTGCTACTTCAGACCCAGCCCTGCTTCTTCCAAGAAAGCAGATTTGGCCGGCTGATTGGCTGAATGGCACAGAAACCATCACTCTGCAACTGCACTTCGACCTACATTCCGAACGCACCTGAACCCATCGCCGGTATTAATACTGGGAGGGGATGGCTGGCTGAGATAAGTTGGGACTGTGCAGGTGGACCAAAGCCCCAGTCCTTTCTACAGAAATATCCGACTTGCACATGGGACGGACCCCCGACACGGCGTCTCCAGCGCAGCTGAAGTGGGCCGTGTCACAGCGTCTCCAAATATTGGTCAGAATGGCTGCTGCTGGGCTGGCATTCCGGTCGGCTGACAGCGCTGGCACCGTCGTCCTCTAGCAGCGTCAGCTCCTCAGCCCACGTAAGCGGAGTGACCGCCGGAGCCAAGAACTGTATGGAGCATGGGATCATGAATGGACCTTGCACCGTGACCGCTTTGCTTTCTTACAGACACGAACCTGCGCGGCTGCGGGGGCGATCTCGCGCGACAGCTTTCCGAGCTCGTCCGCGATGACCGTCCGCGCCCACGACGGCAGCCAGAAGCGGGCGTTGCGCCAAAACGCTGTGGTCTCCGCGAGGAGCGCTCGACGCAATGCCTCGTCGCCATTCCACCACGAGCCGAAGAACGCGGTGCGGTAGCCGCCGATGCCGTTGACGACGCTGACCGCGAACGCCTCGAGCAGCTGTGACGATCGCTAGTAATACCATTATAGCAATGCTGCCATTAGTACTATATCCATCCTCAGCTTTTGCTCAAGATCATCAAACAGTAGCTCACGTTACGATAGCGACGGGACGGGTTCTCACCCACCAGCTTTGCCTCGAGCAGCTCTGACAACGAGCAGACTCCACGTTGGCGGCTCTCGAGCTCATCGAGGTGGCGTTGCTGTATCTTTCGCTCGCTCTGCACCCGACGGATCCGCCTCCCTTGACGGCCTTGCAGGACGCCCTGGTAATAGTCCCAGCAGGCGTCGTCCGCCGATGGGTCTTGTGCTGCCACCTGATACGGAGACGCGTCAAATAGAGCCTTCGCGATCCGCGCGTGTTCGGCAACTGCTTTTCGAAGCGCCGTGTGCGCTGCTTCCACGAGGTGGTTGAGTCGCTTTTGGACCTCACCCAAATCCGTGAGCACGTGGTTGACCGCAAGCGTCTTGGCCGATGGCGCCAGCCGAGCCTCGCAAAGTTGATCGCCCCAGGTAGAGTGTTGCAGGATCAGCGTCCCGCGCACAACAGGCTCGCTCGCAGTGGAGTCTCGCAGCCACTGGGACAGCTCGCACGCGAGTTGGTGGATGGGGTCTTTCGCCAGCTCCTCGTCGTCATCGGACCCAATGAAGATCACCTCGGCGAGGTCAGGGCTGCGCGTCTCCGCTTCGTGTCGGCTCGGCGTGGCGTGGGCAGTTTCGGTCTCCATGACTGTACGAAAGTGTTTTGTTTTGGTGGCAGTCTTGATGGGACAAGATTCTGTCTGGGACGTGTGAACAACCGCTTCAAAACTCCATCACCCGCGACAACATCAAAGGAAATAGCCATATATGCGCAGAGTTGCGGCATACATGTATGCATTTGTCTATAGAGCAGTCTTTGAGGCGGCCGTGGTGGCGAACTGATCCGCATCGGACGCGGCCTCTTGTTGAATCTGTTGGTCGCAGTGGTCAATCATTTGGCGGAGATGCACAAACATTTCTCGCGCTCGAATGCCGTCGAGGCCGCCGCCAACGAACGGGTCTTCCATCGCGAGCTCGACGTTGAAGAGCCCAATCATCGTAAGGCTTGTGAGCACGCTCAGCGAGAGACAGAACGCAAAGTTGGTGTAGTGGTGCTCGCTCGAGCGCATGAGGTAGACGTAGTACGGGCCGTAGAAAATTGGCAGGATGAGTATGAAAAGCCGAGTGAACGACCGCGTGGCCTGCGGTGTGCGGTAGAACTACATACAGGCAAATAGTCAGCAACAACAACACCAGCCGTGTTTCGTTTTGCCTATGTACCTTGATGTTCTGGAGCTTCTCGATACGCGCCTGGAGGAGCCAGTGGTACTGATTGATGCGCGACGCCTCGTTAGCAGGGAGTCCGGCTTTCTTCATCACTTCGACTTGGCGGTGGAGACGCTGGAACGTGCTGATAATCCCCATCTGCAGCTCCTGCGTACGCGCCACATAACTCAGCGCGAGTTCACGGCCAACGGACGTGAAGCGGTGGCGGCCGCGCGTCATGGTCGGTAGCAGCAGCAGGGTTGCCGTGTCGGTGATGAGCTGGTGCAGCAGGGTCTTGGTCGTTTGGACATAGTCCACGGGCAGCTTTGCGCGACCATCGTCGCCCCAGTTCCACATGGCATTGGCTAGGAAGATGTTGGTAAACAGTGCGCGCGCCTCGCCAATGTCGACGAGCGCGAGCTCGCGTCGCGCGTACGCCTGTTTGATCTGCATGATCATGGGCGATACGACCGCAATGGACACGACCATCCACGAGATGTTGGCGCCAAAGGTCGAGCCATCCGAGCGTGCGCCGCCGAGCATGTAATACCCCGTGGTCGCCACGATCGCCACGATCACGCAGAAGAGGCTCTCGAACGTCACGAGGTGGATGCAAAGCACGTGGCTCGCAGCGTAGAGGTCCAGCACCGTGTTGAAGAAGCTCTCCTTGAGCTGGCCGCCGCGCGTGCCGTCGTGGTGGCCAACGATGCGCGCATCCACGCGGCGCTGCCTATGGTCCACCGGCAGGAAGAAGGCCGTGTCGGCTGCGGGTGGCGTGTCCTGGTCACGATCGCTCTCGCCTTCCTGGTGCGGCGACAGTGCCGTGACATCGACGCGGCTGGCGCCAAGGCCGTCGCTGTCGTAGCGGTGGTACTGCGTCTGCATCACCGAGGACGACGGCGAGTGCAGCTCCCGGCGCTCGCCGAGGGGCTCCACCTGCGACACGCACCATGCGGCAATGCGATCAGCGGAACATGAGACGCTCCGTGATTGGCCAGTTTGAAGGGCTACGGAATGGAGACGGTTACTGTGCCTGGTTACACGAGAGTGATTGTGTGCCAGTGAGTGGATCAACAAGCAAGCATGGAGAACGCGCGTGCGGTGGGCATCGCTGCGTTCCTCGACAGCGCGCCGCGCGCCTCGCTTCCAGGCACCATCAAGAAGCAGTGCGTTACGTAGATGTAGGGTGCATCCATTGGTGGCGCATCTGCTGACGCTTGTGCGATCGTGTGGCTTGCAGACCCGCAGATTTTGTGGTGCGAGAGATCTCACTCGATGGGCGTGTGCTCACGCTTGACACCCATACCGCGGATCGACTACCGACTCAGAGCGAGCGTGATGCAATCGTCGCAGCAATGGAGGAAGCGCGCCTTAGCAGCAGTAAGCAGCGCGCAAAGGAGCCGCTCGTGTTTGCTGAGCCGCTGTGCGGCTGGCGCGAAGAGCTACGGCGTCTTGTCGGGAGCGACGACACTGTCGCGCAATTGGAACGCGTGGCGACTGGCGAAACGGACGCAGAGCAGCCGTGTAAAATAGAGGCACCGGAAGAATTCCGAGATCGCGTGTATCTCCAGGTCTGCATCCAGGTGCGCGTGTGGTCCTTGCAAGCTTTGAAGGTATCGCATGGTCGATCTGATACTGGGCTCTGATGCACAGCACTGCTTCCCATCCGTGGACTGCAAACTGCGCAAGGCCAGCGGCACAATCAACGGGTCACCGGCTGCAGAAAGCGAAGGCTCGAGCGTCGAGCGCCAGCAGATCGACGTCGTTCAGGACGGAATGTACAGGAAGTTTCGATCGGCAGGCATCTCGAGTGAGAATGCGACCGCGCTGCTCGCGTTTATCCGGAAAGGCGCCGCTCACGCGGACGCAGCTCGTGGTGTGGAGCTCATCCACGAAGATACGAAAGAGGTGCGAACCGCGCTGCATCGCCAGATCTCGTCCACGTCCAACATTCTCAAGACACGCACCGAGACGCGCGGGGGCAAGTCGTGCCTCGTGGTCGGCTTCTCGCCCCACAATACGAAGAAGCGCAAGCGTGGGGACCAACCGCCCGAGCCCTTCGTGCGATTCGTGCTGCGGAAAACCAATCTCGAGCACTTCGCGTGCTTTGAGCGGCTCGCGCGTGCGCTCAAGCGGCCTGTGAATACGCTTGCGACCGCCGGGACAAAAGACAAGGTCGCCATCACATATCAGCACGTCACGACTCAGGGAATCACACCAAAGCTGTTGCTGGAACTGAATCGAGATCTGAAGGGAGACGATGCCAGCAGCAGCAGCTTTCAGGTCGGTCACATCGAGTACGCTGCAACTCCGATGGTACGATCGCACACACATACTGCTAACTTGTGTAACACGACTCACACTCACTGTTATGGGACTCTCGTAGGCTCTGGGCAATCTCACGGGGAACCGATTCGACATCGTTGTGCGAGATCTTCCAACGGATCTCAGTGACGTAGATATACAGGCACGTATGGACCACGTCCAGCGTCACGGATTCATCAACTATTTTGGATTCCAGCGTGTCGGTCTGCCGTCCTCTGCTGTGCGGCCACACCAAATCGGCGAGCTCATCGTTGCGGGCAAGTGGGAAGATGCCGTGAAGAAGATCTTCACGCCGTCCGAGTTCGATCCACCCGAGTGCGCAAGGGCCAAAGCTGCTTTCTTAGCGAACAGCGCGGACGTGGACGCGGTGCTCAAGCTCATCCAACCCAGCAGCATGCAAGTCGAGCGGTCGGTACTAACTGGTCTCAAGCGGCATGGGCCAAGAGCGTGGGAGGCGGCGATTCGTAGCATTGCCTTTGCGCGACGGACGATGTACCTCCACGCGTACCAGAGCTATTTGTTCAACGAGCTTGCTTCGTTTCGTATCAAAGAGTACGGCACAAAGGTCGTGGAGGGCGACCTGGTGCGTGAAAGCTCCGAGAGTGACAAGGACCCGATGGTGGCCGTCGCTTCTGCAGAGAGCGCGGCCCAGCTGAACGAGCGTCTGGAGGATCCGCTTTCCTGTGTCGTCCTGCCACTGCCTGGGTCGAATGTGCTGTACCCAGTAAACAACACGGGGGACTACTTAAAGCAGGTATGGAGGCTGGGCGAGAGGGCGTTTGCGTGTCGTTGACGACGTTAACCAGCATGTCTCCGTTGGGGTGCTCTGTTTTGCTTGTAGCTGCTCAACGACCATTGCACGACAGCAGCACTGAAAGACTCGAAAGAGCTGAAGGGAGCGTATCGTGCACTAGTCGAGAGACCGCGCGACGTAGAGTGGCAGCGCGTGGATGGTGCGACGGAGCTGTTAGGGCTTATACGGGTGTCTGATGGATTCGGTTGGGCTGACTTGTATATCTTTTGCTTCTCACTCGTCAGGTGACGCAAATGCCGTCCGACTTGAATTCTCCCTCTCAAGTGGCTGCTTTGCCACCATGTGTCTGCGCGAAATTCTTCACTTTAACCTGTGATCGGTATTCGAGAGAGCTGTGTGTTGAAAAATCTGTTCCACCTAAGGTCGATTCCTGATCCCTACTATCTATTGTCCTCCCGTTCAAAACGACGGCGGTTCGTCCTCGTCGTCGCCCTTCGCGCAGAGCCACGGGTGCTGGAGCGCGTCGGCGATCGATATCCGCTGGCTGGCCTCCTTGCTCAGTAAACGTACCAGTAAATCCCGACACTCGCTACTCACGGTGCGCTTGTCATCGGGCACGACAAGGTCGCATTGAACGATCGCGTCAAACAGCTCCCTGGTCGTCTCGCCTTGGAAGGGCAGTGTGCCAAACAAAAATACGAACAGAATCACGCCAACGGCCCAGATGTCCGTCAGGAACGGGTCGTACAACTCCCCCGAGCAGCTCTCGGGCGAAAGAAACTGGTACGTGCCCACAGTGTCGGCCACGTGAAGTGGCGTGGCCACCGAGGGCTTCATGAGTGCACACCCAAAGTCGGAAATGTGGCACCGTCCCGTGGCGTTGAGTAGAATATTGTCGGGCTACAGGGGCACAGAACTCAGTCGTTCGTCATGCTCAGTTATATCAGCAATTGTGTCAGTGTACCTTGAGGTCGCGGTGGCAAATGCCGCGCGCATGGAGGTACTCTAGGCCGTGGAGTATGTCGAGCGTGTGGGCACGCGCGAGGTCGTCGGTGAGAACCGATTTCGTGATTGGACTCACAAAGTCTTTCGTGTCGGGACGAAAGACCATGCACGGACCTTGCGGCATGTACTCAAGCACGAGGTAGATCTTGTCGCTGGTCTCGGACTCGATGACCTCGAAGAGCAGCACAATATTCCGATGATACAGCGTCCGCATAATGCGCACTTCGTCGCGCATGCGGTCGAGCGCCGTGACCACGCGCATTGAGGAGGATGGGAACTGCGAGTGCGGCTGGGGCGGTGGTAGAGATGGTGACAATGGTGGTGACTCCGCGTCGCTCTGTTGGCGCGGCGCCCCCTGCGACACATAGTCTTTCATTTTTGAGAGCATCGCCTTGGAAAAGATTTTCATCGCGAACTGGCGACGCAGCGCCGCGGCTGGTGGTGGCTGCGCAAAAGTCGGACGCAGCGGCGCCATCACAGGCGGCATTGCAGGCAATGGTGCGTCTCCATCGCTGGATATATTGGTCGTAGGAGTTGCAGTAGCTGGCGGCGCCGGCGGCGGGGGGATCCGCTCGACAAGCTTGACCTTGGCGAAACGGCCCTGTCCGAGCGTGCGCAGCAGCGCGTAGTTGTTGACGCACTTGCCGCCGTCTGCGTCCTTGTGCGTCTCGATGACGCGCGTCTCCACGATGTTCCAGCGCTTGGCGTTCGCCATATTTGGGGTCAAACCTTCTGAGCCGCAAGTGAGGTTTGGAATCAGACTCAGTTCTTCGGAGCTCAAGCTGGACCGGCTATGTGAGACTGGACAGTGGATATGGAGTCCCGCCCCACGCTTGCGCCGTTAAAACCATCGACCAGACAGGAAGGCGGTGAGAGAAATCGCAGAAATTCGCGTGGCAGAGAGCAAATAACGATAACTAAACGACGCTGACGAACGAGAGTAAGCTATGAGCTGCGAAATTTCTCCAAGGAAGATGTTGCTTCGCCGGGAGCGATAGGCGTCCGCCGCGTGTGGTCCTACATGATCGCACACTTTTCCTTGGCACCATCTTCGTTCTCGGTATTTTGTCCTTGCGCGCGTACGTAGGCTTCTCGCTGCAGTCGAACACACACACCACAACCAACACACACCGCACACCGCTGAGTCACTGAAGCGAAAAAGAGCTTGTCAGTCCTCACACTCACCTCTTCATGCGTAAACAAGCTTGCGGCTGGAATCGTGTGCTCAAGACCTTCGCTGTCCTCCAAAATGTACGAACCACTGGGTGCCAACCCTTTGACGTATCCAAAGTGGACATTCGTGTCTCCATCCTCGTCCTTGAGCATCCAGCACAGATGGGAACCCATCGGAAAGTCGCGGGTCTTCGCGGGAGCAGGAGCTGCTGGCTCACTCGTATTCTTCTCCGTCTTGAATGCTGGTGGTTCTGCAGCGGGTCCTAGACCGTCTTCACTCATAGGCTCATTCGAAGCCTGGTTGTTTGGCTGGTAAACCACGAAGCGCTCCCGCACAAAGCCGTCCATGTTGATTCCATCCATGGAAACATCTCCATCTCCGTCACCTGTCAGGTCCACCATCGGCGAAACTGCAGGAGCCTGAAAGCCACGCACGGGCTGTGGGCGATGTGAGTCAAAATCACGACCAACAAACTCGTACGGGGTGACGGTCGCCGAATGCCCGACGTTTGGCGGGGAGTAATCACGAGGCGAGGCGACTAGCTGAGCGGCGGCCGGTTGATCGCGGATCACCTTCACGACATCGAGCATCATGTCCTTGGCACCGCCGCTCAGCTGATTATAGAGCTTGCCGTACTCTGAGTCCACGATGGCAAACACATGCGGTGGGAATAGCTTCCGCTTCCCCTCCCATAGCTCACACTGCAGAGACGCGATTTCGCGCATGCACTGGGTCGAGTGCATGATGACGCCTGTGAACTCACGGATCTTGTTCTCAATCTCCTTCTTCGAGCTTGGCACGAGGTCGTCGTAGAACTCCATGTGTTCGTTCAGTGACTCCTTTTGCTTCTCTTTATCTTTGTTTGCGAGCATTTGGCGAAGAGTGTGAAACTCGTAATAGAGCCGCAGTGACTGAATCATCTGCGACACGTACGTCGCCATCTTCTCTTCCACGAAGCGCTCAGCGTCCGCCTTCAGCAGCTCCACCTGCCGCGTCGATGCTTCCAACCAGTCTTGGACGCATGGCGCTACTTTTTGACGCAACACCTCGAGCTTCTGGTAGAACTCCAAGCGCGTGTTTGCACGCATAACGTCTTGCTTGCGGGCTTTGTGAAGTAGCTGACTCTCTTCGCGTACTTGGCGCAAACGCACTACACCAGCGTCTGTCGAATGGACGACAGCGGCATGCGCGTTCAGCGTGGCATCGGCTTCTTCCTCGCCTTGCGCGATCAAAGCCGCCTTGTGTTCCACAACGACCGCCATCAATGCCGTTGTGTGGGTCATCTGATTATTTCTGGCTTGAACCATCTCCTGCTCGCTCGTTCTCACATCCTTGCCGGCTTGTTCTAGACGAGCTTGAATGGAGTTTTTCAAATCTCGAACTCGGGTACGTACGCGACGTCGGTGCGCTTGTGCACTTTGCACTGACTTCGAGATCGACTCTTGGCGAGCGATGCAGGACGCTAACGCATCTTTGATGACCGAGATTGCGTTTTTCGCTGCTTGAGCGCGCGCACTCTTGTTCATGTGGTCGGCGATCGCACACGCAAACGAGTTGTCGACTTTGTGGACTTCGTCGTCCATCTTTGCGTTTGAAGGCTCCAGCCGCAGCTCCTGATGAGATCGAGGGAACCATTAGACACACAGACTGGACGAGTAGAACTCCGAAACCAATGGGAAATAAAGCGTACCACATCATACTGGTCTTGTCGGGGCAGCTGCACGAGCACATCCATAATCTGCTTGATACCGTCGCTTTGCACCGCGGCAACGTCCATGGTCGGTACGTGCTTGAGCGCATTCGCAAGCGCCTCGACCACGACCACAAGCGGGTCGTCCAGATGCGGCACGCGCTTGACCGCCAAAGCCTCCAGTGCCGCGAAAAGCCACTGCGCGTCGTCTCTCGACGCATGCGCCGACTGCATGATCGTGCCAACGACGTCGGATATTATTTGGGACGCCCGCTCAAGGCTGTAATGGCGCGGCCGCTTGTGGGTCGGGGTCAAGCTCGGATTGTCGCTGTCGTCCTGCTCTTGCGTGGCCTGGGTCATGTCCAAGACCTCGGTCGGTTGGGACAGATCAATCGTCACGGCGTCAGTCGACACGCGGTGGCGCTTGTTGGGCGTGTCCATCGAGACGTCGCCGTCGCCGTCGCCGTCGCCGTCGCTGTCGCTGCGTCGCTTGGCGCCGTTGCCATTGCCGCTGTTCGGGCCGCTGTTGTGTCCGTAGGCGTCATGACCGTGCGCCGCCGCTTGCGCGCTCGCACTGCCGCCATGCGCCATTGCTGTCGCTGCCGCCACCATCTCGGCGGCCGCGTTGAGCTGCTCCTGGCGCCGCTGCTCCTTGAGAAAGTGGTACGCCTCGCGCGTGTTGTTGTGGCACCGCGTGAGCGCCACGATCAGCTCGTCCTGCGTGAGCTCGCGGTCAAACTCGAAGCGTACGAGCACGCGCAGCCGCTCGAGTTCGAAGAGGTCGACGCCTTGCGAAGTGGTGGGCAACTCCCCCATGGCGTGCGAAGGATTTCTTCTGCGTCTCGTCGCGGATTCCTCACGGTTGGGGAAATGGAGGGTTGCTTCGGTAACTTACGCCACTGAGTAAACAGACACGCAACCAACTCAGCCGTCGGCGACCCGTAAATTACCGTCCTCGACCCGCGAGTGATGGTCACGGAATATCCCAACCGTCATTTCTCACGTCATTCGCCATCATTCATTCACCTTCCATCAAACAAGAATCAAAGCAAATCAGAAACGACCATCAATGGTGAAGATCGTTCTTATTCCTTTCGTGTGCCGGAACTAAGTGTAGGTGCCCACGTCGTCAAAGTCTTCTTCGCGATAGGGCAGCTCGAGCAACCGGTTCGAGACGATTGTCCACGAGTCGTCCGTCGCGCGCTGAGCGAGCTCGAGGATCGTAAACTGGCCCAAGCGCAGAGAGCCTGATGGAGGTGCTGTTTGTCAGCTACTGCGGGATCAGTGGTTGTTAAGTAATCTCCTAATTCGCACCTGGTGAGATGACAGGGGAGTTGTTCTGGACGGCCTGATGCGGACCTCCGATGATCTCGATGTGGTGGAAGTCGAGTGAAGCAGACTCGTCCGTCTAGAAGCAATGGGTTAGTATTTCGTGGCACTCGCTCGCTAGATAGCAACATGAATGCACATGACGGACATCTGCATTGAGGATTCATTGCACCCAGAGTTAGCTCCAGAACTATGGTAAGTCCAATTAACCTAGAGGTTTTCTCACCGGGAGGTGGAAGCACAGATACCGCCGTCAAGTCGCGCAGCACAATGAGGAGATCGACGCCCTCGGCAGGGTCTTTGCCGTCGCCTACGAGCCTGCGCAGCGTCCGAGCTATATCAGTAAACGTATCTTCACGCCCGTGCTGCATAGTAACGGAACTCACTTCATATACCGCTCGTCACCCATGACAGCCACTCCAGGCACGAGCGTCTCCGTTTTGGCGAAGCAGTTGACGGAGTATTGCGTCAAATTAGGCGCCACTTCTGCGCCGGTCGGCCGAGTCGTCGGCGGGTCGCTCTGGTCGACCACTCCAGCAATCCGTGAGGTGAACTAAACAATCAGGCCATACCAGCATTGCGCACCTCTCCGGGAATGTAGAGCACGCGGCACACGATTGTTTCGAGCCGCGAGATGAGCGCCATCATGTCACCCTCGGCGGCAGCATTGCCTTCGTTGCGTGCGTACGCGCTGGGCTCGCGCTCGGTGACGTGTCCACCGCAGACCAACACGGCATTGAGATCGCCGTCGGCGGAGCACACGACATGCTCACAGAGCGTCGTCACGCGGCGGATCTGGCCGTCCAGGTCGCTCAGTAGCAGAAGTTTGAGGCGCCGCGCGGAGGCAGCCATGTCCGTTGCCATTGAATTCTACCTCAAAGCAGTGAGGTGCCCGAATCTTATGCATGCGTCTCACACATTCATACGACCTTCGCGCAACCTGCACTTGAGACGCTAATTAATACGGTAGCTTTCCCTCAAAAGAGTGTCCAGATACACTTTTTGGACAGACTTTCGACAGAATCCAGTCGGCTGCTTGATTCGTTTGGGTGTGTTGTGTTGCGGCGCTGCCTTCTTCTCCCGCAGTTGCTCTGAGACAGGCATTACAGCTCTTCGCCACCTGTGTGAGTATCAATCTCAACTGTCTGCCGTGGTGTTTTCTTCGATATCTGTCCAGCCCTTCGGCGCGTCCAGCTGCAGCCATTTTCGTGATTTATGTTTTGACCTTCCGCCCTTTACCGTATTTGAACTTCTGGAGTTTTGAACGTTCCGAGGCCACTGATTGGCTGAAACTCATGAATTACTAATGGATACTCGATTCGGCTCAGTATTCTCGCCACCGACTACCCCCTCTTTCTCACTTTCGTCAAATGTTGGGAAGTTGGACCGATGCCACAGTCGGTGGCATCAGCCAATAACTCGCTCTCTTGTGTCAAGATTGAGTGTGGTCAGTCGTTGTTGGTTGTTGGTTTTGTTGGGCAGGTGTTTGTTTGGTCAAAAAGTCAAAGGGCGTCACACGTCCCAAGCGTGAGATTCTCAGAGAGCTGCTTCCCAACATTTCTCCAACGACCGACCTCCGGACACAGCGCCAACGTTGGCGTTTTCCTCCCTTCGCTCGGTCCCGCACGTGGGAAGTTTCGCGAGGCCCGCATAAAAACCAACACCAACCAACAACCGAGCAGGTGTTGTGGGGCCTTCGCCGAGCAGACAAGACTTGACACTCGCCAACTTTTATCCACGCCAACAAAAACCAACGACCAGCTTGACATGAACACGGCGCAGTTGCTCTTCGCGCGCATGCGCAACTGCAAGTCGCCGACGCTGGACACTTCGTCGGTCTCGACGCCCCGCAAGCTCAAGACGTCGCTGGGCCGCAGCGCGCCGCGCGCATCCATCTTCGCGTCGGTCGGCAGCGCGCAGCACAACTACCACGGCGACGATGCCGTGGGCTACGGACCCGGCTACATGGTCGTGGCCGACGGCGTCTCGGGCACGCTCAAGTGCTCGGGCGTGCTCGCGCGCATCCTCGTGTCCGAGACGCTCACCATGTTGGGCAAGCTCAAGAAGCGCGCGCGGGACGAACCGATCCAGGCCGCCGACTTTAGCCAGTACATGCAGATCGCGACCAAGAACGCGCGCAAGTCGACGCGCCGCAAAGGGCGGCTCGACTCGACGATCTCGGCCGTCTACTTTGACGAGCACGCACGGATAATGTACGTGTTTACGATCGGCGACTGCAAGGCCGTGCTGCTGCGCGGCGGCGACGTCGTGTTTGAGAGCGACTCGATCATCTACGACTTTAATGTGCCGGCGGTCGTGTCCAGCAACCAGGCCATCAACTACTCCTCGGACGTCCACATCCAGACGTGCAAGTACGAACCGGGCGACGTGTGTATGCTATTCTCGGATGGCGTCCACGACAATCTGTACGTGGACCAAGTCATGGACTGCGTCGCGCCGAACGCGACCAACGCCGAGCTCATCGCCAAGAGCACGGTCCAGCAGGCCATCGACACCTTCACAGTCTGTGAAGACTACATTCCGTTCGCTGTGTCGGCTGCCGGCTTTTGCCGTGAAGCTGTCGAAGAGCTCAAGTCCAATACGAGTCTGGACGAGGAAGAGTACGAGTCGTTCCGCGCCAAGTGCGCGAGCATCCCAGCGTTCGACATTACGCGGACGGCGTTCTCCAAGGAGAAGCGCGTGCGCCAACTGGCGTTCTACAGCGCGTCCAATTTGCTGTCATTCGCCCACAAGAAGCTGGGCAAGCGCGACGACGTGTCGGTCTGCGCCGCCGTGCTGGCATGAGAACCCGCTGTGGACGAGAGCAGCAATGGGGGATCTTCTCATCTCCTCGCTGCAGTCATTCCATGCCCACCACACCCACCACCGTATCATAGCTCTAATATGACCCTCTTGTATCCATTCCTTCTGCACTTGTCATGACGCCGTCCACCCTCTTGCATTCGTCCCGCATGTAGCTCCCCATGATGACGCCAAAAGGCGGATACATTCGTCATGTCTCAAAACACGGTGTAACAGCTCGTGGAAGAGCCGTGCAGTTCCCTTCAATTCCCACCTTCTTTTGGTAATACATGTCAGCAGCGTCACCCCGCCAACCAGTTTCAAAGACCACCTACGATCAGAAGCCATGGGCAAGCGCGGACACCGTGGCGGACGCGACTTCCGCAAGAAGAAGAGCCGCAGCGACGGCGGCGTCCGCACGGACGCGTGGCGCCAGGACAAGCCGGGCGGCGAGGACAAGTACACTGAGTTTGTGTTCACAAACGACCAGTTTATCAAGTACTACCAGGCGCAAGAAGTCGTGCCGGCCGACGAATGGGACGCGTTCATGGCGTTTCTGGCCAAGCCGCTACCCACGAGCTTCCGCATCAACAACTCGTGCGCGTTCGCTGACCGGTGCGTTGGTTCAAAGTGTAGCTCGGATACGTGAGGAGGGGAGAACTGACGGCGTTTCCTTTGGACAGCATTCGCGAGCGGATCCAGAACGACTTCAAGTTTGACGGGCTCGTGGTGGACGACGAGCAGGTCGAGCCCATCAGCGAGATGCCGTGGTACCCGGATCACCGCGGCTTCCAGTGGTTAGTCGAGCGCCGCCGCATCCGCAAGCTCGAGATCTTGTCCGAGTTCCAGAAGTGGCTCGTTGAGCTCTCGGACGGCGGCAGCATCACGCGCCAAGAGGCCGTGAGCATGATCCCGCCGCTCGTGCTGGGCGTCGAGTCGCACCACAAGGTGCTCGACATGTGCGCTGCGCCGGGATCCAAGACGTCGCAGCTGCTCGAGTCACTCCACGCGGAGGAGAACCTCACGGGCGAGACACCGACCGGCATGGTCGTCGCAAACGACGTCGATTTGAAACGTGCCTACATGCTCGTGCATCAGGTGAGGGGGATTCGCATGTCACTTGTATTTTGTTGGTTGCTTGGCCTGACGTAAATGACTGCTTTGCTCTGTAGTCGAAACGCATTGGCTCGCCGGCTCTGTTGGTCACGTGCCACGAAGCTCAGAAGTTTCCGTTTCTCGGCGGCGACGAGGAAAAGCAGAATGGCTTCTTTGACCGTGTCCTCTGTGACGCTCCGTGCAGCGGCGACGGTACGATGCGCAAGAACCCAATGATCTGGAAGACCTGGGAGGCCAAGAACGGGCTCGCGCTCCACGCGCTGCAGGTCGAGATCGCCAAGCGCGGTGCGTCACTGCTCAAGGTCGGCGGCTTCATGTGCTACTCGACGTGTACGTTCAACCCTATTGAGAACGAGGCCGTCGTGGCCGAGATGCTGCGGTGGTCGCAAGGTGCGTTGGAGCTGGTCGACGTGACCAACAGGCTGCCGCTGCTCAAGCGGCGTCCGGGGAAGACGTCCTGGAAGGTGCTCGATTCGGAGCTCAAGGAGTACAAGAGCTTTGACGAGTTCACGGACCCGTCGAACGAGTCGCGCCGAAACCCAAAGAACCGCATCCGCTCGACCATGTTTCCACCGACCGCTGCCGAAATCGCACAGTTTAACCTGGACCGATGCATGCGATGCGTTCCTCAGGACGAGGTACGCTAGGCTCTATTCGTGCATGTTGCCTCACAGACGTGAAAAGGGCACTGATGACTTATTATGGATGGTGCTTTAGAATACGGGTGGGTTCTTCATCTGCCTCTTCAAGAAAACGGCGCCCACGCCGCTTGAACCTGTCAAGGAGAACGCAAAGGACAAGAGCGAGGCCACGGCCAGCACGTCTGTCGAAGCTGACAGTAACGCCGATGTCGAAGCCGTTGCGGCCGGTGGGGACGACGCTGATTCTGTTGAAGACGTCGATGTCGCCAGCGCAGACGGTGCCGACGATGACACTGTTGTCGCTGAGCAGCCGCAGGAGAAACGTGCCCGACCAAACCGACGGGACCGCAAAGGAGCAACGGCCAGAGGCGAGCAGTATGTTGCCTTTGGAGATGACCAGTTCCAGCACATCAAGTACACGTACGGTCTTGCCGAGGCCTTTTCACCGGCGCAGCTGATCACGCGGTCGGACGAGTCCAAGGCGGTGACTTACGTGACGAAAAGCATCACCATGCCTCTGTTGGAGGAGATGAAGGCCAAGGGCCTCAAGGTCGTGTACACGGGAGTCAAAATGTTTGAGCACAGCAACCTCGCGGACGGAACCAAAAGCTACCGTCTGTGCCAGGCAGGGCTACGCATGGCGATTCCGTTCATCACCAAGTGCAAGATTCCAATTTCGACGCGCGACCTCCAGATGCTTCTCCAGCGCCATGGCGAGCTGCTCGATTTCGACGAGTTCGAACCGGCAATGGCCCAGGCGATCACCGAGGCTCCGCTGGGCACACTCGTGTGCATGCTCGACCGTCCACAACAGTCTGTCGCCGAGTACGTGCTCATTCATTGTAAGGATTACTGCTTCTTGACTGGTTGCTCACCCATTTGGATTTGTCTACAGGAAGTTGATTTTGAACGTCGTCCTTTGGCGCGGCCGCAACTCGGTCAACCTCATGGCCTCGAAAATCGACGCGGCGGCCATCACGGCCGTCATGAAGGCTCTTAACATTTACGACCCAAAGATCGAAGAGCAAGTGGCCGCGGCCAAGCAGGCGCGCCAGGCCCAGCGCGCCGTGCGTGACGCCGAGCACGCCGCCGCCACCGCCAAGGCGGCCGAGTAGGACCAAACAATGTACTGACATACCGAGGTCTCCAACCATGTGGCCCATAACCTGCCTTGCAAAATAGGTTTTTTTACTGCGTTCTGTCGTTTACTTGGATGAGGTTTTTCCCCCTCCTAAGCAGTAATCGATCTTCCAACATCGAGGCTGAGCAGCAGTGCCAACGAGTGCTCGCTTGGGTTCTCGACTGTGACTGTGGGTGGACACGTAGTGTGTCTGGCTGCACCAACGCACAGCGGACACAGCTCGAAGTGGTCGTTGGCTCGGAGGTTGCGCTGCGCTGGCGTTGCGCAGATTCTCGTGCAGTGCAATCGTCGCTTCTGCCGCTTCTCCCGCCAACAGCGATTCTTCCACTTTTGCAGATAACCAACAACCAACTGCCAACAACCAACAACCAACTGCCAACAACCAACTACCAACTACCAACAACAAACAACTCACGCCACCAAACACTACCATGCCCGTGATCAATACGCGCAAGCGGAAGCCTTCGACGACTGAGACAGCATCGCCGCTGGACCGACTGCTCACGGTGTCCGCACTGGTAGAGCTCAACAGGTGCGATCGCGACCACCTCCTCCTCCTCTCCTCTACTCCTCTCTCCTCACCACCTCCTCTATGCTTTTCATAGTCCTCGCCCCACAGACGCGGTGTCTGATGCCGATGGTAGGTGTCGTGCACAAACAAAGCTACCATATATTGTTCACTGACGTCCCAGTCTACTCCTATGTCACGCTCTTCAGATTCGGCCTCGACCTTCAGTGGCGGCGTGGCCCTTGACCGCATCCGCCGCACGGAGGACGCACAGGCCAAGCGGCGTCGCACGGCGTCCGACGATGATGACGAGAGCGGCGACGCTGAAGAGATTGCCCGTATCCGCGCACTGCTGCGGCGCTCAGGTGAGAGCACGGATGAGTGGTGTTCCACGCAGCTCCGCGACGAGATCCTCCTGCTCCAGGCCACGGTCAATACCACGCTTGACTGCACACGTTATGGTGAATCGTCTTCCTCCTTCTCGACGCCGCTCGAGGCCGTCCAGCACATCCACACGAGTGTGCGCAGAATCCAGTCCGTACTCACTGAACCTGTGGACGCCGAGGCGCTCGCGAGTTGCACGCGCGCGTCACTGGAGCTTCTGTGGCAACAAGCGCGGGAGTCGGTGGATCACGAGATGCGCGCCAAGCTCACATTCTGGAAACGCAAGGCCCACGATCTCCGCGAGACTCTGCGTGCGTCCATCCAGGCGAATGCAGAATCAGCAACTCCCTCAGCGTCGTTACAGGATGCACTCGACTTTGTGTCGACGTTTTATCTGCTCGAGCTCGCGCCTGACCAGTCGCGCGCCAAGGATCCGTTCAAGGGCATGGCCATCGCCATGGCCACCGATACGATCTCCCACGAGCTACAGAGACTGCAGAGCAATCGACTTCGAGGAACGACGCCTACGGCCGCGCAGCCGCTCGCGAGTTCGCTGCTGCTGTTGTCGCAGCGTGCCGTGGAGTCTCCGAGGATGACTACGACCGCATCGGAGGATGCTGCTGCCGAACAAGGTACGTACTGGTGACAGCTACAGTGAGTATCAAAGCGAGCACAACTCACAACTCTCTGATTAAAATTGCCAGGCAGTGCAGCAAGCCCGCCTCTAGAAAACTCTGTGATTCGGTCTGCAGTGTCACAGGATCCGTCACGTATGCGCTACGGATTTCCAACAACGGCGACAGCGTTCAGAGCGACTCCAACTGCCGCCACTCCGGTAGCGCCAGTATTGCACAGTACGACTGGTTCGTCGACTAGCCGGCCCGCGACGCCTGTGCCCGCGCCATCGCTTCCCTCGACGCCGCTTCCAAATCGAGCGAGCCGTGACGGAACGTTTCAGCAGATCACTGCCAAAGGTCTGAGCGAGTCGACTCGTCGCCGGCTCGCGAAACTCCTGGATTCTCAACGCCAGGCCAAGTCATCAGCTTCTGGAACGCACGCAGTGTCAACACCACCGCCCCCTCCTTCCACAGCTACAACTGCCTCTTCGACGGAGTCTGCAACAGTCGCACAACGGGCCAGTCAGTTTGCGTCTGCCTCAGCGAACCGGGCAGCGGGCGCTCGTAGTGCGGCGTTGGATAGGGCGCTCGTGAGTTCGTCAGTGGCATCAGCTGCGGCGTCGCCATTGGCAGCCCCTCATCATCCCCAGGGATCGGCGGATGGCTCCGACTCGGACATCAGCCACTCCGGCTTGGGCTGTGCGACGTGTGGCGGCAACGATTCGTACTCGTCGCTGCTACTCTGTGACAATGGCTGTGAACGCGAGTTCCACACGTTCTGTCTGCAACCTCCGCTCGAAAAGATCCCCGAGGGCGACTGGTATTGTCCCAAGTGCCTCGCGATGGAACGCATCCAGCCAGGCAGCCGCGTCTACTCGTGCTCGGCACCGCTGTGCAACAAGATCACGGGCGCAAAGTACTGTACGCTGCATCGTTGCAAGTTTGGCCAGTGTCTGAACCGTGGGAACCTCGGCGGATTCTGCCGCCGCCACGAGAGTTTTCGAGAGGCTAAAGTCCCGCGACGGAGCGGCACTAGCTCGAGTGACTCGACGGCCAAGACCACCAGCCCAGTTCCTACAGCGGCGGTGGCTCCTGCTGCGCCGGCGATACCAACTCGACCGCGAGCACTAAACACGGAGCAGCTCGTGAACAACATGCGGCTCATGGGCATCTGGTTGCCGGAAGATATGATGAGCGGCACGACGAACGCGGCGTCGACTGCCAGCAATACCACCACGCAGAATGCAAGCGCTTAGATTCGCTCTCTCTGGAGCACGGACAACCAAAGTTCAGTCTAGTAATTCCAACACGAGGCGTTAGAACGACTGGGTGGGCTAACTTGGCATGTCTACGTGGCCCTAGTTCAAAATCCTGCTATTTCTAGCATGGTTCCCAAGACGTTCTGATCGGGAGGAGCTCTGCAATAGGGGCGAGTTACTCACTGTTCTCTGCTGCGGTGCGACTTTTTCGTGCGGATTCCTAGAGTCCACCCAACGAAACCAAGTGGTATCGGTAGCATGGCCTCGCGCTCAGCCCACCATGGCCCGGAGGGTGCAGGCGACGCGCCGTCGTTCACATGGTACAGATACAGTGTCGTCGCTTACCAGCTCTGTGTGAAGCTGATCGGACTTTCGTATTGTTGCTGGTGCTAGTGAGGTGTGCAAGATCTCGGTTCGCTCGGCGCAAAAGCTGCTGGACCACGTCAACTTTTCGCCGCTTCACAAGGCCGCGCTCGAAGGCGGCACCGACGGCCCGCACTCACCGACGAAGGGCCGCTCCGGCATGCGCCGGATCTTGTACGATGGCGCGAAGCTCTTCTGGCGCATTAACGAGACCCTCGAGCTGTGTATCCATGAGGACACGGGAGCCAATTGCGTCACGGTCACAGCCGCGCCGCAAGAGCAGCAGCACGGCGGATCTGAGGTGAGCAAGTATACTTGGGCGACTCGCTCTTGAGAACAATGGAGTGAGCATCGTATGGTCCTTAGGTCAAAGTCGCACCGCTTCTGCTCGACCGACGTAGCGTCCTCCGCGCTGCTGCAGAGGACGCACCCCACGCGACGTCGCACACGAAGCCCCTGAGCCACCAGCCGCACTCTCAGCTCCACGCAATGACTCCGGAGGTGATCAGCAAGTATCTACTGGCACGTCTACAGGCAAAACGTGGTGCCAGCGGCGTGACGCTCTTTCTCCAAAAGCTCAAGGATGAAGAATTTGAGCCGATCGTGCTCTCGCTGTCCCACCATCTGACCATGCCGACCGCGCACCTCGCCAGTCGGCGTCGCCACACGTACGACGACGTCAAGACGGCCCAGAAGGAAGTCAAAGAAGCCGCTGTCGAGCTCAAAAATGCGCGCATGCAGGCCGAAACGCTGTCCAACCTCGCGCGTGTGACGCTCGAGGGCTTCTCGAAACGATCACCAGTGCCTTCGGGCGGTTCCCGCCACGACTCATCAAGCAGCCACAAGTCCGAGTGGCTGCGTGTGTACGACCGTATCCAGTTCAAGGCGGCAGTCGAGCACAGTAAGGATATGCTCGGCCACCTTCGCCCAAACATGTAGGTTGCCATTGCATTTATCGAAAGAGAGCTACCATACAGCACCTGGTCTACATGTTCCGATTATTCACAATGGTTACCGAGCTACTATCAAGTACGCAGCCTTAACATACTGCAGTCAAAGCGTGGCAACACAGATGGATATCTTATGTTTGTAGCGAATCGGATGAGAGAGATCCATGTCGCGGATCTGTCCAGGTCGTCACGCGGTTGACGTGGTCGACAAAGAACGCTCGGCCCTTGGCGTCTCGTATCTCTTCCCACCCCTCTGGAAGTGGGGGTTGCCGCTGGTTCTCTTCCTGCTGCTGATGCATTCTCTCGGGTGAGTACGATCCTGGATGGTAGACTGACGCCGACTGAGCGAGGTCTTTTTGCTGGCGAATGTAGTCGAGCATGGCGTCGCAGTAGAGGTCGCGCGATTCGCGATTGGAGAGATCCTTGAAGCGAGGCGACGGCGTTGTCGAGTATGTGGACGCCGAGGGATCCCACGGTGACCGAGGCGAGTGGATCGGTGACATGTTGTGGTTTGGCAACTCGGGGAGCCGTGGGGACCTCACACACTGGTGCATAATGTTGGGTGGACGAGGCCTATGCAGTCTCCCGTCAGGCATACGAGAGGATGGTAACAAGACTACTTATCTCCAAAGCACGTACGATCGAATGCGAATCGCGACGTTGCCGTCCGAGATCTTTTGTGTTGTAGGATGCATGGCTGGGAAGTTTGTCGTGACGGTGCTGGCCTGGAGCCGCTCGTCTTCCTAATCGGCGAAGGGAGGGTTAGCTTTCTTTCCCGCCGTAACGTCGCCTTTTGGTTGCCTTGCCTTGTGATGGTACTCAGAAATGCGGCGGTTCATGTTAGCAATGCGGTGTGCGTGAGCGTCCTGCTCGGCCTTCATACGACGTGCAAGGGTACTCAACGCATCGGCACGGCCGCGCGTCCTATTGCACATAAAAAGGCCAGTTTATAGTCATGACCTTTTTGCGTTGGCGTTCGAGGCGGTGCACCTACGTCAACTGTCCGGCTTCAATCGCATCGCTACCGCCGTTCTTTTCACCGACGTCGACGATCGGTCTCGTCGCGTGGAGCACGTGCTTGAACCGCTTGAGCTCGGCCTGCGTCTGATAGCGGCCTCCATTGTTGCGCTCGTCAAAGGTGCAGAAGCCCGCGTGCGTTGCGCGGTTGAGCGCCATGCCCCCAGGCCAATCGCGCGCCTAAAGACGCACACCGCAACCCTGTGTTCACTCGAGGAGCAATCGCCCACAAGAGACGAAGGCGGGGTCTGCGAGAGCCCTTATACAGCCGAGGATCTGATCGCAGTGTGATCTAAAAATACGAGACGGACCGCACGACCCTCAGACCCCGACAGAGACTGACTCTCCATCACAGGAGAAGATCTACGCGCGCACAACTCATGACCACGCTGACCAAGAAGGCTTCCAGTACTCTCGACAACACGCCACCACCACCATGGGATCAGGCGCTGTACACACGACACGATACGTTTGAGCGTTCCCGTACCTCCGAGCTCGCGCGGCGAGACGCTAATAGCGCCTGGGGCCGCTTCCTCTCACAAAGACCGCTGTTATATCTCCCCGACCGCACGCCGCACGGCGACTGCGACGCACGCGTCACGCATGGTCGTCAACTGTGGCGCCATGAGGAGCTGCTCGCGTTCGACGCTGTCGTCGCGCAGCGCACGCAAACTCTTCTGCAGCTGCAGCAGGCCGTGCTTGCCCACTGGCAACGAGCGGCCACGCAGATTCAGGCGAATGTGAGGGGCCTGCTTGCTCGCCGCCGTGTGCAACGCATGCGCCAGCAACTTTACGAGGCGGCAATGGCAGCGGTACGCGCGCGAGAATTCAAGGAATTGCGCTTACGCCAGCTCCGCGCAGCCGTTCGCATCCAGACAGTTTACCACCGCCACTGCAGTCGCCTCCACTACCTGTTCACCTGTCGCCAGCGCGTGCACCGCAGCGTGCGTCTCTATATCTTTCGCTGGCGTCGACAACACGCGGCGCGCATGCTGCAGCGGGCGTTCCGCCAGTTCCGCCGCCGCGTGCGTCTCGCGGCCGCCATGCGTGCGCTGCTACGACTGCTGCGCCGCAGCCGCCAGCGCCTGGAGCTCGAGACGGCAGCACGCGCGTTCCACCAAGCGAGGCACGCGCGGCGGGCACTCGAGCATGAGCGCGCGTGGACGCGCCACCCACTGGCGATGGCCACTGCCACTCGTGTGAGCGGGCGCAAGAAGAGACTGCTTCAAACGCTGGTGAGTCAGCAGCACCCTCGCCATGGCACCAGTCTCCCGCTGCTGAGACCACAACAACACGGGAGCCACGCGGCGCCGCTGCTGCAGGGCCAGAAGTGCGCTCTCCCTCTACTGCGACGCACCGAGTCGACCTAAGACAAAACGCCTTTTATTCTGTGAGTGGAAAGTCCTGTTTTACTTGCTGTCCTCGAGCGCCTGCTTGACGAGCTTGGCGCCCGTGACCATGAAGAGCGTCTGCCAGATGCCGAGTCCGAGGCGCGGGATGATGCCCTTGAAGAGCCCGCCGGGGCCCTGCTCCTTGAGCACCGTGCGGAAGACCTGCACCATGTTCTGCTTGGGCTCGCCGCGGTCGGCGGCCGACTGCATCTGGATGCGCGCGACCTCAAACGGGTGGTTCCAGCACGCGAGCGCGCCGCCCACAATACCGGCGCCGGCCTCCTGCGCCACCGTGAGCTTGGCGTCGGCGTCGCCGTGGAAAAGCAGCTTGAAGCGGCCGCGCACAATCTCCGTGAAGCCCTGGCGCGAGGCCCAGTTCGTGGCCTGGCGGAACGCAATGGCCGTGCCGCCCGGGTAAAAGCCCTTGAGCCCGTGGGTGCGGTACACGTTCGTGATGCGCTGCGAGGTCGTGATCGACTTGTCGCCCGTCACGGCCGCCGTGACGAGGAACGTGCAGGGCCCCATGACCACGACCTGGCACACGCCGCCGCCGGCGCCCGCCACGAAGCCCGTGGCGCTCTCGCCCACGCCGGCCGCGAGCATCGAGTCGGCGATGGCCTCCTTGGCGTAGAGCAGGATCGCGCCCTTGGACGCCGACTCGACCATCTTGGGCCCCGTGCCGGCCCAGAAGGCCTTGACGCCGCCGCCGTCGCGCATGACGTTGCGGAACGCCTGCACCGTGCTCTCGTTGCGGTAGCGACCCATGCGCGTCTTCCAGACCTCGAACGGCATGCCCAGCGTCGCGGCCTCGACGCACTGGAGGAGACCGCCGTTGACCAGGTCGCGCGGCCCGACCTTCTTACCCGACGGAGGAGGAGACATGGTCGCGAGCGGGAATGAGGCCGAGTGAGGAGATGGAGAAATGGAGGAACGGGGAGGGGGGAGGGGAGGGAAGGGAAGGGCGATGGCGACGGACGCAGAGCGCAATAATGGACGGAAGGATCGCCGATGATGCCCTCGACGTGGTCGAAGTGACTTGGTGAGACGGTAATTACTGAAGAGCTACGGTAAAAAGATCGAACAATGACGTCATGAAAAATTACCACGTAAAATACAGGATTGGGCAAACACCAAAACCGGTTCTACCGGTATTCTGAATGGAAACCGGTGACCATCACTGGTGTGGACCTACCCCTTCGATCAGAATGGCGAACGACGAATCCGCGGAAAAGGGGTCGGGGAAGCGAGTGCCCTGTCTTCTTGGTCACCAGCTCTCCTTGCCCAGAGCACAGTTCATGGGCCGGACTCGCCACAGGGGCTAGGGCTAATAGCCCGTGGAGAAGTTGACGGCACCCGCTCGAGTGACTCCCGACATGTCGCTTGCTCCATTTTCACGAGTGCGCAGGGGAAGCTTCCTCCATCTTCCTCAAGAGGCGCCCGCGAGAAGCAAGTTTCTCTCGCGCAGCTGCGTTGGCCCGACGGCCCCCCATTCGACAGCGTTGCCGGCCTCTCGGGGATGCCCAGGCTCATCGGCCGATCGTCCGCCATCGCTTCCACCTCCTCGCTCGACCGCCGCAACACGCCCGTGCTCGAAGACCAGTCGTACTTCGCGAGCCCGCAGAACTCTACCCAGGGCGTCTACTTGATGGAACACCCCGTCGGGAGCTCCGACACGGCCGTCAACGTCAGCCAACGCGGCGACGGGGCGCATTACCACCCGCTGCAGCCCACGCCGCAGCACGCCGGCAGCGGCGACAACGACGCGCGCTTCAGCCGCACGCCGTTTGGCCACAACGAAGCCAACATGAGCTTCCGCCGCGTGCCGTTCACGCCCAACGACTACCCCACGAACGACAGCATGCTGAGCGGTACCGTGCTGAACCAGCAGCCCATGCTCACGCCGCGCACGACGACCCACAACAATGTCATTCGCGTCATCAACAAGGACATGACGGCCCAGTTCCGCGGCCGCGCGCAATCCGTGCCGCACAGCAAGATCCGGTGGTTCGAGAACAAAAAGTCGCAGCTGCTCGGCTGCTGCATTGCCATGGCGTTCTTGGGCATGACGATCGCCATGTACAACTACCGCTGGACGGGGCTCATTGCCGGTTCCGTGACCACGATCATCTGCGGCAGTGCCGTGGTCGTGACCTACTTCCGCAAGAAACAGTGGCACCAGCACCCGAACCCAATCGTCCACAACCGCGCAATCCTCGGCATCTTTTTCGCGATCTGTTTGCTCCTGAATATCGCCGTCAACTTCCAACCCGGCAACGACAAGTCGAGGGACAACTGCCGCAAGCTCGCCGGCGTGACCGAGTTTTTCTTCTTCACGTCCGAAGCCTGGGGTCTCATGATGGCGTGCGACCTGTTCTTCTCGCTCACGAGTCCGTTCACGAGCTACAAGTATCTCATGCGGTTCTACCATCTGTGGGTCTGGCTCGGCGGCATCATCATGGCTAGTATCGCGTGGTCGGTCAGCGAAGCCGGCGGGTTCTTCACGGTCGACGGTCAGTCCATCAAGTACAACGGCGACCGTAATCTGCTCGTGGGATTCTGCTTGGCGTCGTCACGCGTGTGTTGCGAGGATCCCAAGAAATGTGACGAAGGTCTGAAGCAGTGCGAGAACGCCGACTTTCTCAACACGCAGAAATGGTACGACCAAATCTATTCTATCCTCAGGCGGGTGCAGAGCTGACCACTGTGTATGTGTACTTAGGCCGTGGATTCTCATCTATAGTTTTGTCATCGTCGTGCTGCTGGTCTCGGTCTGCGTGTTGATGCTCGCGTGGCACCGTCTCTACTTGCGTGGCGTGCCAAAGACCTACAACATTCGACTCCGCGTGCTCAACTACGTCTCCTTGTAGGTTTACCTACTTTTGCTTCTGTTTTCTTACTTCAGTTCCGCTAATCATGGATGCGTTGCTGTAGCTTCACGGGCGCCTATGTCTTCTACTGGCTGCTCCTGCTGCTGATGTACATGTGTGCGTACTTCATGTCGACGCGCAGCATGACGAAGAATGGTGTCTCGGAAGGCGGCTCGAACGAAGCCATTGCGCAGGTTTTGCGTCAGATCGTCGCGTTCCTCATTTCAGCCAAGGGCTACTTGGACTACGTGATCTGGTTCGCGGTTAACAGCATCGAACAGTACGTTGTCCATCTTTCGATACGAACGAAGAGATCATCCATTAACATCTTGGCTTGCTGTGGTGTGAATAGTCGGACAGGAGATCGCAGCAACCGTGGCCAGGAATCCGCCGATGTCGATGTGGATCTGAGTCCGCAGGTTAACACGGCACTGCGATCGGAGATCTTGTACTACACGACATCCGGCATCAAAGAGTCTGTGAGGGCCGTGTCTGACGAACTTATTACCATCCCGATTTCGGGCGAAGGCGAGAAGGTGAGAAGAATTCGTATCCTGATATCCTCACAACGTTTCTGCTCACCACGTTTCCCATTTGCAGAGCAAATTCGTTAAGTTCTGGTCGTTCTGCCCGGCCGCGTTTCGCAACATTCGCCTCACGTACGGCATCAGCGACGCCGAGTACATCAGCATGTTCGGTGCGACCACCAAAGAACAGTTCAGCGAGGGGCGTAGTGGTGCCTTCATGTTCTTCACGGGTGACGAGCGACTTATTGTCAAGACCATGTCACCGGAGGAATGCAACTTCTTGCGCAAGATCGCACCGAGCTACGAAGGGTACATGACGAGCAACCGCAACACACTGCTCACGCGCTTTTATGGCTGCCACGCTGTGTCACTGTACGGTAAAATGTACTACTTCGTGGTCATGGGCAACTTGTTTGCCGACACGCAAGTGGTTCACCACCGTTACGACATCAAGGGCTCATGGGTGGACCGAAATGCTAAGGTGCCCAAGCCAGGCGACAAGACGACATGTCGTTACTGCAACGCCTCGTACACGTTTGGCAGTACGCGGAATCAGGAGTGCGGCGACGGTCTCAACTTTCACGAGCCCAACATTGTGCTCAAGGACAACGATCTCATGATGAAGATTCGCATTGACGCCCGTCAAGCGCATAAGATCTACGACCAGATCCACAAGGACAGCGACTTTTTGTGCGATCAAGGGATCATGGACTACAGTTTGCTGATGGGCGTGCAAAGTTCCGAGTATTTTGTCGACACGAGCGACTTCATGACAGCACGCAACCCGTCGACGATGACGAAGAACGGACAAGACGAGTCGCTCTTCACCCAGGTCGCGACAAGTGTGTCGGGACCATCGCTCTACCACTTCGGTATCATCGACATTCTCCAGCAATGGTACGGTCTCATTTCTTTTTGTCGTGGTGCGCTGGATATCCAATTGACACACGTCTTGCCTCTTGTAGGACTTTTGAGAAGAAGGCAGAACGCTTCTACAAGGTTAACTTCAAGCGGAAAGACCCGGACGGCGTCTCTGCGATGCCGCCCAAGCCATACAAGTTCCGGTTTCAACAGCGAATGTCGCGGATCTTTGGTCTCGGCAGCCAGACGCGAGCCAACGCTCCTGCCTACCATCTCAGTCACCCGGCACTGATTGATGTTCTTGACCAATCCGATTTCGCCACTCAACGGCCCGGCACATTCACAAGCGTCGACGACATGCGCCCAATGCAGCAGAATGGGTTCGGGGGGTTCGTGCCCGTGGACCAGTATAGCACAGTCAACGGCGAGCAGCAGGAGTACCGGTTTGCATGATCGTAGACGCCATCAACTGATAAAGAGCTTTTCGATCCAGCGTGTCGTCTCCATTGTGACATTGACGCTGACACTATGCTGAGGGGATTATTTAGGCTAATGAAAAACCCTCTCCTCCGAATATTCAGCCAATTGGATCTCTCCCCGTCACGCTCTCGGTCCTGTTTTGTCAGCGTCCGATCGGATCCACCTCGTCAGGAAGCGACCATGAAGGTGCGAGCAGCGGCGCCTCTACCTGCGCGGCGTTCTGAACTCATGCTAATATCCTATGCTTGCTCTAGACCAATGCCCCTGTCGTGAAGGCGATCTTCGTCTTGGACAGCGACGGCAACCGCGTCTGCGCCAAGTACTACGACAAGTCGTACCCGTCGTCCAAGGACCAGCTCGCGCTCGAGAAGAAGATCCACCTCAAGACCAAGAACTCGAATGCGCGCTTGGAAGGTATGTATCCGTAGACCGGCTATGCGGATAATCTCAACGTGCTGAGCTCACATGAGGCGTTTGCTATTCTGTGCAGCCGATATCATTTTGATGGAGAACATCGTCAGCGTCTTCCGCTCGGGCTCGGACGTCACCATGTACGTCGTGGGTTCGTCACAAGAGGTGCGTTCGCTTATCATTTATGAAAGAGGAGTTGAGGGAGGGGCTGATAATGAAGATGATCGTGGCGCATTTTGAAAGAATGAGATTATCCTGTTGACTGTGCTGGATGCGACGTTCGAGGCTGTGAGCGGTCTGCTCAAGTGAGTTCGCTTGATATCTCCCCATCCAAACTCTGGCTCTAATGCTCTCTGCTACTCGAAGAGGGCGAGTTGACCGTCACGTGCTGCTGGACAACATTGAGCTTGTGCTCTTGACGCTGGACGAGGTCGTCGACGGAGGGTGAGTCTAGTGAGCTTTGTCTCCACGGACCCGTGCTAATGGAACTGATACCTCTTCTCTCACTTCAACAGAATGATTCTGGAAATCGACACGCCCTCCATCTCCAACCGCGTGTTGATGCGAGTACGTTGCGCTGCGGTGGACACTGCGTGCTCTCGCCGCTTACCCCTTCACCTCTCCCACAGGGCATCGACAATGAAGTCCCCATCAGCGAACTCACGATCTCACAGGTACACGATCCCTCTTCCAACTTCGATACTTCACGGTGCCTCACTTGCATTGCTTCTGCAGGCGTTTGCATCGGCACGTGAGCAATTCTCGCGCTCGTTCCGCAGCTGATCAGGACCAAGTGACTACGATCTCACCGTGTTTTGACACGAACGTGATCATCCTCATCTCACCTTGTTGTTAACGATGTGGGGAATATATCACCTGGTTTTGATACTTTCGGTCGATCTTGGTTTTCTGCTTGGTGATGCTGTGCACCACACAGGCTGGCCGAGCTCAGTGACGCTGCTCAGCTTCACTTATCGACGCGCAAACTCCCAGCCGCTTCATCTTCTTCCCCTTGCACCATGCTCGCTCGCGTGCTCCGTTCCGCTGCGCCCACACGCCGCCGCGCCGTGTTCCTTGCGACGCAGCGCGCCTTTGCCTCGTACCCTCCGCATGAGGTTGTCGGCCTGCCTGGTACGTGCGCGTCGTGTCCACGTGACAGTCGGTGCTTTGTAAATGATCTCTCGTGGTGCATCTCGCAGCGCTTTCGCCGACGATGGAGCAGGGAAACATTGCTAGCTGGCTCCTGAAGGAGGGCGACAAGGTCTCGGCAGGCGACGTTATCTGCCAGATCGAGACTGACAAGGCTGTCGTCGACTATGAGGCCCAGGACGACATGTACCTCGCCAAGATCCTTGTACCGGCCGGTGCCGAGGGTATCGTCGTCGGCCAGCCGATCATGGTCATGTGCGAGGATGAGGATCAGCTCGAAGGTCTTAAGGACTTCAAGGTCGATGGGAGTGCTCTGGCTTCGCCACCGGCACCGAAAGCGCCCGAAGAGATCCCACCCAAGAAGGAGCAGGTCCCTGTTGACCCCGCGTCCAACGCGCCGGTCGTGCCGCAGGATTTCCTTGTCACAGCGCAGACAACGGCCAAGGTGACCAAGGGCACGACTGCACCCCCACCGGCGCCAGTGGCACCCAAGCCTGCGGCGCCCAAGCCTGCTGCGGCTGCACCAGCGCCCGCGACTGCCACGTCGTTTGCAGAGAAGTGGGGCCACGGCTACAAGAAGAGCCCGATCTCGTTTAGGTACGCGCAAGCGTCTGGCATAGACCGATTGACTGGGTGCTGACGATTGCGTTCTGTCTGATAGCCTCGCGAAGAAGCAGCAGGAGTACATTGATCTGTACGGTCTCACGGGCACGACACCGGTCTCCAAGAACTAGACAACGACCCCCTCCTATGGGCTCATTTTGTGCATGCAAAATCAAGTCACTTGATATTTGAGATTATCGCAACTGGTGCGACCCTAACGAATGGAGGTTCCTCTGAGATCCCTACTCGTGGCCCGTGATAATCATTGACTGGACCTTCTCGAGGTGGTTGAGCACGCCAATGGCGTCGACCGTGAGAAAGTCGAAGAGCCCGGGGTGCTTGGCGTCCAGCGCCTGGTACTCGATCAGGTCGACGACGTCATTGTTGTCCAAGTCGGCTTCCTCGAACGTGCTCTCGACAATGCGGACGATCTGTTCGTCCGATAAGAAAATGTCCATCTCTACGCACAGTTATTGAGCTCGTCAGATCAAAACGACGGGCTCTCCATCGCAGCCCTTCGGAAAAAGCCCGCACCTTTGCTCTCAGCCAGACACGAGCGCAGCAAGTCGGTCGTGGTCTGCTTGGTGATGAACCCCTTGCCCTCAGCGTCCAGCAAGTGGAACGACAGCAGCAGCTTCTGCTCGCGGGTCGCCTTCTGGCTCAGCACCGAAAGCCCTCGAATGAGGTCGTCGAAATCCACCTGCAGCGTACACCACACCCACAATCAGTCCCACCACAAGCAACAGTTTTGAGGGCCGAGCGATAGCATCTCACCGTTCCCTTGCCGCTCATGTCGAAGATGGCGTAGAGGCGGTTCACGTAGAGACTCGACGTGGACGTGCCGAGGAACCGGTAGAACTCGTCCTTGGGGATCGCGATGGGCTCGTCCTCGCGCTGGCCCAGCAGCGCCGCCAAGTGCGAGCGGATGGCATCAATGTCCTGCGGCGTGAAGATCGTCGTGACGTCCACCATGCTGAGCTTGCTCTCGAGCAGCGGGTGCATCACCGGCGGCGCGACCGGCGCGGGCGGCGGCGACGCCTTGGGCTGCTCAGGCGGCGGCGGCACTGGCTCTGACGGTGGTGGGGGCACCGCGGCCGCCGGCGCCTGCTCGCTCTTGCCCTTGCCGTTGGCGCTGTTGCGCTGCTTGCCCTGCTTGTTGCCCATGGTGATGCCGGCGAGAGTCTCTCCACTTCGCGAATCTGTGTTTTCTTCCGGCAGGAAGTTTTTGACATTGACTAAGTGCGCATTCGGACCTCTATGCGAACCTACGAAGAGGTACGCAACGTTCATTGGCTGAAATGATTAAAGGGATCTTATTTGCGATTGGCTCCATTGGATTCCGGCAGGAACAGAGAGACACGCCGCAGTGGGTTGCCTGGGGGTGTGAGACGCGCTTCAACTTGAACCCCTCGTGCGCGTGCGCCTGTGCAGTCTCCCGTGGGTACCGGTATTTGATCGACTCGATCCATTCTGTCATTCGCTGTACATTGCTCAAGTGACCACTCTGAACCATGCCGCTCCACACGACCACCCGCATCGAGGGCGACGACATGCCCGCATTCGCGCTGCCTGAGCCTGTGAAGGAGGCACTCACGCTCATCGAGAGCGCGGCACCGCTCGTCGCATCTGAAGGCTTTGCCAAGCTTTCCCACGCGACGTTTAATCACCGTACGTGCCTTCCGAACCCATGATCCACCACGGCAGTTCTAACAGCGCGTCTAGCAATGTGCAAGGAGACCGCCGGAGAGGCCGGCGCGATCCAAGCGATCGCTGCGGCCATGGCACGCAACCTGGACAATGCGTCCGTACAGGAAGATGGCTGCCACGCGCTGCGGAATGTCGTGTTCCACTGTGAACCCAACCTCCAGTTTGTGCGTGAGCAGGGCGGCATCGAGGCCGTCGTCAACGCCATGAAGCAGCATCCGCAGAATGAGGCCGTGCAGGCCGAGGGCTGCTGGGCACTTGTCGTCTGCTGCTCCAACCACGGTACGCGTGGATACATACGACTGTGGGTTCAGAGTGGTTGATGGATTCCAATTTGTTTACAGACGAAAACGCAGCCGTTGCGAAGCCATACCTACCCGTCATTGAAGCAGCCATGGAGACACACACAAGCAACAAGGACATCACGAGCAAGGGCCGCTTCTTGCAGGCAATTCTCGCGTAGATATTACTGAGCTCGTAAGGAAAGGGAGAAGGATGGAGAGCACAGAAGTAAGGAACGTGTACGTGTCTCTCGACGTTGGGTTATCCCGAGCTTATTAGGGTGAAAATAAAGACCACTGGATGCGACCTTCTCTGGTCATGATGCAAGCAAACTCACGAGCGTGGAAGCAACCCACGCCTTACACACTTGTATCCCACGTGCCGTAGCCCGACTGGTTCTTGAGGAGACCGTACTCGGGGTGCTTGTGGCGGCGGTGGATGGACTCCAGCTCGAGCAGACTGAGGAAGCTGGCGCAGAGGCCAATGACACAGCCGACGCCGAACGGTGCGACGCACGCACGGAAGGAGAAGAGGACCGACATGGGGTCCATGAACTGCATGGTGGAGGAGAAGAAGAGCGCCGAGGCCGAGAGCAGACTGAGAGCTGGTAGACATAGACAGACACGGTGAGTCAGTTGATCTTTCTCTTCCACACTTTCATCAACAAAATGGACGCACCTGTGACCCACGTCTCGAGACGGTCGAGCCGCCACGAGAACCATCGGTGGACGACCTCGACGTGCGCCAAGTAGGCGCTCAAGAGCAGCAAGAACGAGCCGACAAAGAACGGCACCCAGTACCCGAGAATGAGGCTGCCGTCGGTGCGGCTCACCGAGATGATCCCAAAGTTCTCCCCCACATCACCACGCACGAGCAGCACACTGCGCGCGAGCACGTAGAAGAGCGCGCCCGTGACGCCAAAGGTCGCGTTCCAAAAGTCAATGCGGCTCGGGAAAAAGCCAAAGAAGCGGCGCTCGAGCACGGGCTCAAAGCCGTGGAAGTACTCCTGCAGCCAGAGCTCGAGGTTGTGGCACGAGTTGACGACTTCCAAGTAGCTCAGCACGTGCGACGCCAGAATACAGAGCGCGCCGGCGAGCAGCGGCCCGTCCACGAGCAAGTGGACGTGGTCGGGCATGTTGTCGTGGGCGAGGATCTCGCCCATGAAACCCATGAGCAGGAGCGTGTAGCCCACCGAGCCGGACACGCCGGCCCAGTAGCTGAGCGACCGTAGCTTCCACTGCTGCGCGTGCCACGCGCGGTGGAGCGTCGTCATCATCTTGCGGTGCGCGCGCGAGGACCAGACGATGCGTTTTTGGTCGATCGTGTAGAAGTCGACGAGCGTGGGCGAGAACGCGTCGACGCCATAGTAGACCGAGTTGACGTGGTCCGCGGCCGGCACGATCAGATCTTCGGACGCGAACCGTGGGCGAGACGGAGACGAAAGCGCCGTGGAGCCCGAGGAACTCGCGGCGGACCCCGTGGGGGATGCCTTGGTGGGGGACGAAGCAGTCGGAGAGAGCGTGTCGTACGCGAACTTCTTGCTCTTTCGCTTGGCCTTTTTGTTGCCCTGCAGCAACGGCACAGCGGCGTTGTCGCCCTTGCTCCAGGTCATCGTGCAGGTCTGGAGGAAAATGCGCGAGTGGCCGGCCGCCGTGGGGGGAGCAGCTCTGTGGGGGAGGTAACAGCCGGTCGGCTCGTTTCGCAAAATGAAGATAAAAATAAGATCCAATGGAGGAGCGGAGCGGACGGGCGGAGCGGACGAACTCCTATCCAGTGGCGCAAGCAGCGGAGCAAGTGCGCGGATCCGCAGCTGGTTCGATAGAAGGAAGGAAAAGATGGAACCCTTCCAGCAGCCACAGAGGAGAGGATGGATTCTATCATAGAGGAGAGAGAGGGCAGCCGCTGGACAGCAGATGGTGCGTGGTGGCGGAGCCGCTTTTTGTGTGGGCAACAAGGGGAGGGGTCCGCTTATCTAGGTTTTCGTGAGGGGACGGGGGCCCTCAAGCGAAAGGTTTTGGTGTACCGGTGTGAATGGGTAATGGAACGCTTCGATCATCGCCAGTGAGCCCAGCCCGCCTTCACTTCGCCAGGCGGCTTGGCCTGGCAGGCCGTCAACTGCGCTCAGTGCCTTTCTCCATCGCACAGCCATTGGGACTCAATTTGAGTCGGCGCCACTTCTCCTCCGCTCTTCTCCACCCAATTTTGCTTGTGTCGAAGCGGACGTCTCTTCTCCTCCGCTCGCCTCCTCTCTTTGTTCAAAACAGAACGAGCGATCTTTCCCGGAAATATAGGGCACACCGGAAAGCCCACGGAACGGCGAGCTTCTATTTTTTTCTCGCGGTTTTTTTGTTTGCGATCTTCGACAGTTTTTTCGTTGGGTGGGTGGAATCGACCATCACTCTTCCTTGATTTTCCCAGCAACCTCTGAAATCCAATACACTTCGCACTTCGCCTTCCGCCGAAAAGATCTTCCCATGGCTGCGCCATCCACCGCCGCTGGTGCGAATGGCCCGCGGCGCTGGCGGCCGTCCGCTGCTGCCGCCAGCACCAACAACCGCCCGGCAGATGATGAGCTCTTCCGATGGGGCGGCGCGTTCTCCTTTGGCCAGGTACGTACGGAAAGAGAGAGAGAGAGAGAGGATGCGAACTGACGATACTGAGTTTGCTTCAGAACTCGTATGGGGAGCTGGGCCATGGCGACGTGAACGACCGCGCGTCACCCACACGCGTGGAGGAGCCACATTTCGAGTCGGCCGAGATCGCGGACGTGGCCTGCGGCAATGAGCAGACGACGCTGCTCACTGGTACGGTATGGCTCTCTCGGCTCTTTTGCATGACCCTCCACGGGACTCATTGGCTTCTTCTGTCACTCGGCCTGGGTAAAAAAGCCGACGGCGAGGTGTTTGCGTGCGGCTACAACGACAGTGGCCAATGCGGCGCGCCAGCGTCGGGCGAGCGCGTGCTGCGGCCCACGCGCGTCGCCGCACTGGCCGACAAGAAGGTCGCGCGTGTGTTCTCGGGCAACGGCAGCGAGCACGTGGCCGTGCTCACAGGTAGGAGAAAACAATACCCTTCGATCACTCGTCGCTTTGTTTCTCATACCGATTCGCCATTGTAGAGTCCGGCGCACTGTACACATTCGGCTTCAATGGGCGCGGACAGCTCGGCCTCGGCTCGACCACCACGAGCGTCCCCGTGCCCACGCTCGTCCAAGGAGATCTAGTGGGCAAGCGCGTCGTGGACGTCGCGTGCAGCTACTTCCACACCGTCGTGGTCACGGCTGAAGGAGAGCTGTTTACGTGCGGTCGGAATGACTTTGGCCAGCTCGGCCTCGGTGACGGCGTCGACCGCAGCGTGCCGTCGCGTGTCGTGTCGCTCCAAGGGCTGCTCGTGCGGGCCGTGTCCTGTGGCCAGCACCACACGGTTGTCGCCGTCGCCGCCGGCGGGCTCTACGCGTTCGGCAAGAACGACCACGGACAATTGGGCATTGGCAACGAGTCTACAAGTCCTGTGCGCGAGCCGACGCGTGTCTGTGGCGACCTGGAGACGGCGTCGGTCACGAGTCTCGCGTGCGGGTACTACCATACCGTGGCCGTGACGGAGCAAGGCGCCGTGTACGCGTTCGGGCGCAACGAGTACGGCCAGCTCGGGCTCGGCCACAAGCGCCACGTCTCCACGCCGACTGTGAGTATGGAGATGGCGCGGCGTATCTCTCAAGACTCATATTGATGCTGCTTGACAGGCCAATACTGCACTCGCGCGAGTGCGGATTATAGGGGTCGCGTGCGGCTGCTACCACAGTCTTGCCCTCTCGGACGAAGGCAAAGTGTATCCGTTCGGCAGGAACAACCACGGTCAGCTAGGGCTCGAGACGGCGGTGGACTGCCTGACGCCGCAGATCATTCCGACGCTTCGTAACGTGTTTGTGAAGAAGGTGCGTGACGTGATTGAAGCGCGATGGCTCGTGACAAGAGCTGCACACTGACGGGATGCGTCAACCACAGGTTGCTGCTGGGTTTTACCACTCGGTGTGTCTGGCTGCCTCACCCGCGTCGGCCGGAGAGGCAGCCTCGCAGCGAAGCACGCTTAGCACGGATTTGCGACGAATGTATAACAACCCACTGCGGAGCGACGTGACGTTTGTCGTCGAGGGCGTGTCGCTGTTTGCGCACAGCTGCATCCTCATGGCGCGATGTGAGCCGCTCGAAAAGATGCTCGACGGCCGCACCATGGACAGCTCACTACCGGAGATCCAAGTGCCCGACTGCTCGGTGGGTCTTCGTTGTCACCGACAAGTTTTTTGGGGTCGACTAACAATCATCGCTTTGTGTCGACGTGTGCAGCACGCCGCCTTTTCCGCCTTGCTCGAGTTTCTCTACACGGACGAAGTCCCTGCACTCGACCACCCAAATGTCGACGTGGATTTCCTTCTCGAGCTCGCCAGCCTTGCAGACCAATACCTCGTCAATGTACTGAAAAAGTCAGTAAAGATCCTCCGAACGAAAGGGAAAGAACCATAGGCACTAATGGGATTCGTTGCTATGATTCAGGCGTTGCGAGGACACACTCGAGCGCGTCATAAGCGCCCAGAATGTCTGTCTGTTGTTGGAGGCAGCGCACTTGCGCGACAGTTTCCGACTCAAGCGACGCTGCCTCTCGTTCACGATGGACCACTTTGGCGAGGTCATCACGACGCAGGCGTTTGTAGGACTGCCATCGACGTTGCTTCAAGAGGTTCTGCTCACTGCCGCGCGACGCGGCGTGACGATACCCAACCAAAGCGGGTCGGCGAATCTGAATGAAGACCACACATAACGTTAACACACGTT
Organism: Pythium aristosporum; assembly: GCA_023337755.1. Classification (NCBI taxonomy): domain Eukaryota; phylum Oomycota; class Peronosporomycetes; order Pythiales; family Pythiaceae; genus Pythium; species Pythium aristosporum. The sequence goes on along the minus strand of JAADXL010000027.1, from coordinate 19,082 downwards.
ACCGGGATTGGAAAACACTGATACCGCAATACTGCCGAAATGGTTGAATGATATTTCCAAATCACTACAGCAAGGAACAGCGAATCTCACGAAGACCACCTTTGCAGGCTAAGACAGCAGCATCAAGAGGGTGATGAGCGGCGGATGAGCAGTTTTTGCAGTTGCAGACGCATCGTACTCGCGCAAATTCCACCATCGCGTGGAGTGCTGCAATGAGCCTGGTCGCCATGAGCGCAACGAGCGACCAAACTGACTGTGAGTACCAAGGCTTTATCGCCTGGCAGCGGCCAATAGGACCAAGTGGCTACCTTTCGCCTTCGTGGGCGGCAGCCAACTAATTCTCTTCCAGGTCGCGCACTACAGGCCGCCAATGAGTGATACTCTCTGGTGACTCATTCAAGTCGCTTTGGTCTAAGTGGCACGGCGTCGGATCGCGTCCGTGTCTCCAGGTCCCACTTTTGGAGACCACAGTCCCCATGATATTCGACCTTCAGTCTCGCCCCCCTCGATGCGATCCATCTCCTCTTTTTCGATGGAGGGCCGCGGTGGAATCCAGGACCCGGCGACCCCGGCGCGTGTTAATCGTGTCGACGTCCCGTTCGGTTCGGCAATGGTGATCTGGAGCGCGTCCATGAGCCACGCTTACAAATCTACCACCAACAATCAAGCGGAGTACAATGACCTGCTCGCTGGGCTGCGTGCTGCGCGACTCCAACGATGAACCGGCCTCGAAGTAGTCGGGGACAGCACTCTTGTCCTCCGCCAACTATGTGACTATGCTCCTCCCAAGAACCAACGCCTCCTCCGGTTTTATGCGGAAGCGCGGTGGATTGCCAACTACTTGGGGTTCGGCAGTGGACGCACCATGTGCGTGCCCACAACAAGATGGCGACTCTCTTGCCAACTTAGCCATAAATACGGCCACCAGCTCGGCTCGCTGCGGGCATGCTGACATTCATGCCCACCTCAGCAACGACATCCGCCCCTGTAAGGCTGCATCCACCGGACGGGCTGTCGACATCTCCTTTCCCTCTCTGTCGTAGGACTTATATGGCCAAGTCTTAAGCTGTTAGGATACATTAATTGCACAATAGACTTCAGTTCCAACAACGTGTCTCCAAGTCCCCACATCACTTGCCAGCCTACAACAAGATGACAGACGCTCTGGTCAACGTTGTCAAGGATGACCGCCACAGCATCTAGTGCTTTGATCACACGCTCGATCTGAACCGGCTGCTCATTACCGGCCTGCGCGCTGCACGCCATTATCGGGGCCAAGGCTGGAGGTTGTGGGCGACAGCGCCCTCATCCTCGTCAACTACGCGACTACAGACCCCATACGAACCCGCGGCTCCTTCGCTTTACTCTCAAGCCAGACGTCTCGCGGGCCATATAGGTGTGCGGCACTGGTCCCGCTATGTTCTCGCCCACAACAAGATGGCGGACGCATTCGCCAGTTTGCAATTTGCGCGCAATAGACTTCAGGTTCTTCATCATCTGTCTGAATGGGCTGCGCTTTCACAGATCCTTGCTGGCGACTTCTTGTATTGGGTAGCCTATGACGCAAGCTTGTAGTCGTGCACTGCAGGTATAGCTGTACAATAGATGCGACGCAGTAAACTCCGACAACAAGAGGAAGAAGAACCTAATGCATATGAATCAAACACGATCTCGTGTGAAGGTAACGATACGATTAACAATTACTGTGCTTGTTTAGTCGCGCTATTGGCCCGGAGCTGCCGCCATTAAGCTTCAGCTGGGCACAGTGTCGATCCAATCTCCTGATGCCTTGCGAGGTATAAGGCACAAGGAGATCCGATCGGTAGCCGCGTGAGTTACTGAGGCGGCTTCGTGCACAATCCCCAGCCAGGGCACGCAGCGGCCTTCGGCTCGGCGACGGCGGCCGTGGCCTCTTTTGGCACCTCTGGCTCAGCGATCCTCTGCGGCGGCTGCGTGCACAATCCCCAGCCAGGGCAGGCACCGACCTTCGGCTGAGCGACAGCGCTGTCGGCACCTCGCAGCGCGGGGGTTTCGGCAAGAACGCTCGATCCAATCGAGAGGAGAGCGAGAATCGCGAAGGCACACTTCATCTTAGAAGACTTGGGCGAGATATGGAAGAGGCTTGGAAGACTTAGGAGACTGGGAGCAAATTGCAGAATGCGAATGCGAATGCGGCCAAACTCGCGATCGCCAGCGAACATGCAAGACCCGAAGGTTGTGTGGATGAATGTTACCCGTCCAGCGTTGGCCCTCTCCCAGGAACATTGAGGATACTATAGCCGATACAACCAACATATACTAATAATACGTGCAGTGCTGTATCCGGAACTACAATGCTCATCACGGAACCTCAAGTCGAGTTTCCGTGATGAGCATTGTATTGCAAATCCGAGTCGTCGAGTATCGGCGCCTGGGATTTGCAATACAGTACGTATTGGACGGTGCTGAAGGCTGTATGGTTGAGTGTTCAAATGTGAACTCATGCTTCCATTTTCGACCCCACAAGGCCGTGCAACGTGCTGAGCCTTGTCCTTATATATCACGATGTGCTATCACTTCACCAGATAAAGTGAAGTGGAAGCTCACCAACGCACACGGCGTTCCTTCTACTACATACACAGGCTGCCGTACGGCAGCTGTGTTTGTGGTACATAGACGATTTGCATGCAGGAAAGTGCTTGCTCCGCAGCAGCAACACGATGAGCTGTGCAGTAAACCCTACGCTTTGAAACTGTTATGGACTCGCATCCCCCCTGATTGTCGATTCCGCGCGATAAAAAGAGGGATTTCTTTCTACAAGGAAACTCGTTGGCACTGCTGCTGGAATTAAACACTGCCACTGTTCACGAGTAGTGTGCAGTGCCGGTACATCGAAAGAACCAGCAACTCTAATCAGGGGTCGACCCTAACGACTGGCATGAGCTTCTGGTTTTGGAAGCACTTTGAACATAAGCCCAGGCTATAGGATTCTATAACAGGAGGGATCAATGGTACGCAGTTCAACAACAACAATTTTGAGGTTTTGTCTGTGTGCAACTGGATGTCAACGTAATATGTGATGGTATGTTGGCTAAGTTGCACACCAATCACTGCAGGCTCTAACGAGCGGGGAGCGAGCCGCATATAAACTCTGGTCCTAGTCCGAAGAAATCTCTTCACAGGTTTTCGGCGTCATTTGCCTCTGTGATGAGTGTGACTGCTTATTAATTAATAACAAATAGGTGCAGTGCAGTGTCAACCGTCTGCTCTTTTTATGTCGATGCGCATGTTGCTCCCTGGTGATAGCCGGTCCATCTCATACAACAGAATGGAAAATTTGGTCTCCTAGACACTGTACACCGTACAGTACTGCAGTCGACTGCATTCAGTACAACAGTAGACGAGAAGGGGAAGTGGATGTGAAAGTGGCGAAGGCACTCATCATTCACTTCGATTCCACCCGAAAGTATCGTACAACGATCCCCGGACGCCCTGAGGGCGACAAGGGTAGCCCTCAGCAACTACAAGTGCAATGCTGTACACTAGAGTACACTAGTGTCACGCACGTCATTGTGTGAGGGTGATCGTGTGCGTTCCGTACAGCGGTAGAGTACGTGTAGTGTAGAGTTTGCTGCTGCTTGGCACGGCACACTGTACAGTATCCCATAACTTCAAGGCGCAGAGTATTATACTACTGGGAAAAGTAGACAGAAACAACACTGGAAATTCTGGCTACTGAGACCGTGCAGTAAACGGTTAATGCAGTCAACTTCGAAGTCATGATAAATACAGGAAGCACCGGATTCTTAGAACATAAAGCCCCTAGAGTACTGTAACAAATGAACGGATTGAACTTCGAAGAACGCATTTTCGTCTATGGCACCAAAATGAACCTTCGTGCAGTGGATTGCACTTCAGCATTGCGATAAACGTGCAAAAATCTACTCCCGTCCATCTTACTGTGTCCTGGGGACGAACTCCGGCATACATCGAAGTGCATGGAGTATACTCGGCCCTTGATTATCAACGACATGGCTGATGTTCAGTGTAATTCTCCAAAGCGAAAGAAAATGAATTCGAAATTCTCAGCAAACTTATCATCGAGAAGGTATGAAACATACCAGCACTGTGCGGTTTGTAGCAAATTACGCGGGGATGCGTCGTACACTACTGTATGTGTGATGAGATGAATCGACGAGAATGTTGCTTAACCCAATCGGCAGGGGAACAAACCGAAGGCCCTGCACCTTTTATGACCAGCTTTCACTTAAATTAGTAGATGATATACTGGGCCTCAAGCTTGGGCAAATAATTGACATTGATGCCAGAATATTCGAGCGAAACCGGTGAAATGTACTAAACTAACGTCGAAAAGTACACGATGTTTGTCCCTTTTCTGTTCCCATCCCCACACTCTGGGCGTAGTCACACTTCAACCTGATACCTGATATATTCGATTGGAGGCCATTTCCTTGCATTTACGAAGATGAATTATGGGTATGAAATTATATCCTGAAAGACTGCAGGACCTATTATTGTTCGAGATTACCAACATTGAAAGATGCTCAATGTCTCGCAGACGCATTCATTCGGACTCCCGTTGAGTGTGTGCCGACAACCGGCACTTGAAACCCCTAGTGGTATCCCCCCCCCTTGCACTTCAAATTGCAGGTCCGACTGAACAAGTGGTCCACTCTTCTGCGCATCGAGAGTCCCACAGCCTTCGCGCGGACCGTTGAACATTCCGAATAAATCATTGAAGTTTGTTGAGAGTGTACTACCGGTACAGTACGTTTTCGCCCGAACCCCCTTGAAGAGATATGAATATCCACTTGTTTGTTTCTTGGCCGGGCGCCCTGGCAAAGCACGACCCCCGTTTTATGATTGACCGTCCACATTCTTGGAATTTTCCTTTGGCATTTGTATCGGGGTGCCAACCGTGTTTTCAGTTATCCCGCATGATATCTGAGGAGAAGGTGCTCTTGAAACAGAAGATATCACGGGAGAAAGTAAGTTGCGCCTTTGGAGGAGTTGTGGCGGAATTGCGACTGATCCTGGTACAGTATCCCCTTAGTTCGTTCATGAAATCTCAAGTCCTGTATCCTACTTCCTGGTTTTCTTTTCAGCACGTTCAGGCCACAAGTCGGATATATAGTTGTAGGGGTGGACTCGGGTGCCCACTCGACTTTCCAGCTTCTTGATGACAGGACGCACAGCTGTACTTCATGGTCTGCGACCACGCGTCCAGCCATTGATCTCACGCACGTACACTCACGGTAACCCACGATCGGTTGTACGGATGTGTCGGCAGCCGTTTGAACCTGGGGCTCGAGGAGTCTCTTGCTACACACGCCTCGCTCCTCGCCAAGCAGAAAGCCGCCACCAGTCAGGACCTCAAGAACACCGATACTTCACTGGCATCACCATCACCATCATCAGGACCCCAAGAACTCGAATGTGTCTCTTGACGGATCATGACATCGCCCTCGCGGGCGTCCGTCTCACTTTGGCCATGCCTTCTAGAAAGCCCCTGACGCTCTGCTGTCAAGTACCCCTCTCGCCCCACTATATACCGACTCTCTCATGACCTTCTCCAGTGGAGACTCCACCGCATTGAGCCAACGAGGTCAACCGCGTGCGACGGTGGATCTGAACAGCCATCCGGCGACGTCGAGCGTCTTTTCTCTCGAGTTTGAGATGTGCGATGACAGACCATTCTGTTCTCCACGATGTACAACTGCGTGATGGGATGCGCTGTGGGGATAGACAAGACCACCAGAGCAGCTGAGGCCTACAAGAAGCGGAGATTGCCTCGCCGCGAGGTGTGGCGTCGGAGAACCGGCGAGAGCATACAGTGTGAAAGAGATGCAGTCTGCAACACGTCACCACTATTGTCACTAACCCCACTTAGAACGTCGGCGGGATTCGAGCCCCAATAGCATTGTACGGTATTGCTTTGTTCCAAACCCCAGTCGTAATCATGAACACGGAGACCGTGACCGGACGCTCTCGAAGTTGAGCGATGATTGATTCTGCTGTAGTAATATTGAAGATTGAAGACCGGACGGTTAGAATTGATTGGCAAACCCAGTTCTCATCCAGCAGGACACTGGGCACCAGTGGCAGCGAGATGCTTTCACCAGGCCGCGGCGAATCCAACTATGTAGACGACCCAATTGCTGTACTATCCATAATACTGACCAGGGATTTGCATTCAGACGTCCACGACGATCGCTTGTCATTGTCAACGAGAATCAAGCTGATCAGTGATTCCTTGATCAGCATGATTCTCAGATATTAGGATTGCTCAGCGGCTGGTCGCTTCTAATATATCCAAAATACCAGTAAGGCACCCACCCAGCCTTGATGCTACAAATCCATACACAACGTGTCGTTCAGTCCTCATGCTTGGGATGCTACGCTGTACGTGAACTGATTACACGAACGCCCCCATGCCTATGCAGCCTCAATGGCCCGCCGATGGCTGCCCTGAGGCAGGACCCTGCGAGTCTTGGGCACTCGGCCTCATGCTCATTCTGCAATTTGCCCTCTCAAGTCTTTCCAGTCCTCCAAGTCTCTGTCAACTCTTTGACGATGAAGTCTGTTGTCGCCATCCTCGCGGTTCTCTCGGTTGCGATGGGCGTTCAAGCCGACTCGCCCACCATGCGAGGTGCAGACAGCACAGTCGCTGAGCGGGCCTCAACCCCGTGCGTTTGGCCGCGATGCGGTCCACCGCCGCCTAAGATCGCCGCACCGGAGCCGGTCATGGTTGATGCTGCCGCGACTGGTGGTGCCGCTGAGCGGGCCTCGACCCCGTGCGTCTGGCCGCGATGCGGTCCACCGCCGCCTAAGATCGCCCCATCGGAGCCGCAGAGCGTTACTGATGCCGCGGATACCGCGGGTGGTGCGCCAAGACGGGGTGCGTGCCCTGGCTGGGGTCTGTGCACTGATCCGCCTCAGCGCGCTCTCGAGGCGGCGGAGGAGGTTGCTAACCCGTGAACCAGTTGCCTCTGTGGCCGCGCCGCACGCCAGCCGCCGTCATAGTCACCGCAATAAGTTTGGATGATTTGGAAGAGTAACGCGTCACTCGCTCGACAATGAAATCTCGAATGCTCTTTCAGTGTGGTGTTACACTAATAGTACGCTGCATTTTCCCACGAGGAACAGATAACATCGCTGTGCTGTAGTACTGTTCTCCAGTAGATTTGTAGCGGATCCGGGGACGGAGGTCGGGTCAAGGCCCTCGAAAAGCTCCTCCAGACTGGATCCCTCCACGAAGGACCGTGCGCGACTACCACAGTGAACATGACCTGTCAACGCACTACAGAGTAGTATTCTATTTCCGCTTTAGCTCATCTCCGAGAGCATGCTCACGGGCGTCTCCACAAAGTTCTTCCACGTGGTCGAGAACCGCGCCATGGTGGCACCGTCCAGCACACGGTGATCTCCGCTCCACGAGACGTTCATGAGCCGCACGGGCACGACGCTGCCGTCCTTGGCGAAACGCGGCAGCGTCTGGATCTTGCCGATAGCGCCGATTGCGACCTGCGGCGTCATGATCACCGGACCCATGTACGTGCCACCGATGTTGCCAATGTTCGAGATCCTGGGAGAGAGTACAAGAGGTGAGTGAGAGTGTGGAAAGTCTCCACTGACAAAGAATGACGTACGAGAAGGTGCCGCCCGTGAGGTCCGCGACCGAGAGCTTCCCGGCAGCCGCGAGTTGTTGCAGACGGTTGAGATCCGCGGCGATTTCCAGAATGCTCTTGGACTATTGTGTTGTGGTTGGCGGCAAAGCGAGCGACAGCATTAGCCATGGGGAGTATCGGTGCCTCTTATGACACAAAGCGAACGCACCTCGACATTCTTGATGTTGGGCACGAGCAGACCCGTCGGCGTGTCCATCGCGACCGAGATGTTGTGGGCTGCGAGCATCGTGACCGACGTCTCGTCCTCGCTCACAGTGGCATTCAAGCTCGGGTACGACTTGAGCGCGAGCGACGCGGCCTTGATGAGGAACGGCATGTACGACAGCTTGACGCCGCGCTCGAGCGCGAGCGGCTTGAGCTCCTCGCGCAGCGTGTGGAGCGCGTCCATTTCGATCTCATCTGCGTAGCCAAAGTGCGGAATCTTGAGCGATGCGTTCATGGACTTGACCATCATCTTTTGAATGGCTACAGAGGCAGTTGCAGAGCGTGGTGAGTCCAGTTCGCAATCTAAAACTACAGATACAGCGCCATCAATACAGTACGTACGCGTCAACGGGACGACCACGTCGTGCTCCAAATACGTTGGTACTGGCGGGGCTGTGCCAACGCCGTTCGACGCAGGAGCAGCAGTCGCCGACACTGGTGTCGCCGCCCGTGGCGACTCGGCGAGCGCGCGAATGTAATCGAGCAGGTCCTCCTTGAGGATGCGTCCCTGAGGGCCTGAGCCTTCGACGTCGTGGAGATCGATATTGTGCTCGCGCGCGAGGCGGCGTACAGAAGGTGACGTGAGAAACTTGTCGTTACTGCTGCTGGTGCTGCTGGTGCTGACTTCCTGCGCGACAGGCACAGGCGTGGGTGCTGCGGCCGGGACGGGAGCCGCCACCGGCGCGGCCTTAGGCTTGGGAGCCGCGGCGGCCACTGGCTTGGGGGCGACGGGAGTCGGCGCCCGCTTCCGCGACTGCGCCGGCTTGGCATTCTCCTGCACGGACGCGGCCGTGGCCTCGTCCACGTCGATGTCGATGAGCGTGTGGCCCACCTGCGCCATGGCGCCGACGTCGTAGTGGATCTTGGTCACGACGCCGTCGTAGCGGCTCGTGATCTCGACCGTGGCCTTGTCGCTCTGCACTTCGCACACGTTCTGGAACTGCTTGACCGAGTCGCCCTCCTTGACGAACCACTGGAGCACCTCGACCTCGGCGATGCCCTCGCCAATGTCGGCGAGCTTGAACGGGATCTGCGGCAGCGCCGCGAGCGCGCTGCGGTGGAAGCGCGCGGCGGCCGCCGGCGAGCGGCGCAGGCGGCGCAGCGTGGAGAGCGAGCGGGGGGCGAGCATGGCGCTTGGCAATGGAGAGAGAGAGGGAGAGAGAGCGAGGAGCTCCGTTCGTCGACAGCGGAGGAAGAGAATGCCAAGTGACAACTGCGCAGGTGATCCTTTTGACGGCAACGCTCCGAATAGAGCGCGGTTGGAATTCAACATCGGTGAGGGATTAGGGGAATCTGATGCAGGGGTAGGGCGGAAACCGCTGACGAATCCGGAACTTCAACCAAAGGGCTGCACTGCTGGGCATGATTGAGGTCGTGTGGTCAGATGGTCAAGATGAACCAGTATTTGTGCTTAGAGAGGAGGAACCATCAGTTTGTCATCAATATCGCGAACAAACGGGGACAGAATAGAACCTTTCTGTCAGTATTAATATCACAGTGATATTAATACTGACAGCAAAGGGCTATGCCACAACTCGAGTCAAGCAGGTCATGCGCCACAAGCACACCAATGGGTCCACTAATGTGGCCGGGATGCTCATCAATACCACCTCTCCTCGGGACCCGCGCGAGCCGAGATACGTCAGGCGCGGAGCGGGAGCGCCGGTCGCGTCGTCGTGTTCGGCAGGTTCAGTACGTACAGACAAGTGATGGGCGCCATGGATCGCGGACGTCTCATGGGCGGTGCCGTCGAATCAGTGGTTTGTTCCGGCCCGTGACGCCATCGGCACCACCCACTTTAGACAACTGGATTCGACGCGCCCTTTGATTAGACGGCGGTCTGAGTCAATCTGAGTATCCTGTCTGAGTCCGCTCCGCATACAAACTTCAAGTGTACTGACGGCACTCTTTGCCCCAAATTCAAGTGCGCCGTCACTATAAAACCTAAGGTTTTTTTGCTGTCGGCGCTTCAAGCAGCCACTCGGGGGAAGGCACCAGCCCGAATAGAGGCCCCTGCGTTGCAGACGAACGCATTGCCGCCCGCATTCCGCGACCTCCTCTCTCGATGCTCCGCTCCGCCGCGTCCTCCTCCGCCGCCCAGGCGCTTCTGCGGCACGCGCGCCGTTCGTCCTCGGCCGCCGCGCCGCTCGAGACCAAGCAGATGAATCTCTTCACGGCCATCAACGACGCCATGCGCGTGGCCATGGCTACCGACCCGAGCGCCGTCGTCTTTGGCGAGGACGTGGCCTTTGGCGGCGTCTTCCGCTGCTCCGTCGGGCTCAAGGAGGAGTTCGGGGAGGACCGCGTCTTCAACTCGCCGCTCTGCGAGCAGGTACGCAGTCAACGCCACCTAGGAGAACAGGATGAACGCCATGCAAACTGACGGGTGTCTGCACTAGGGGATTGCGGGCTTTGCCATCGGCTACGCCGCCACGGGCCGCACGGCGATCGCCGAGATCCAGTTCGCTGACTACATCTTCCCGGCGTTTGACCAGATCGTGAACGAAGCGGCCAAGTACCGCTACCGGTCGGGCGGCGAGTTCGACTGCGGCAAGCTCACGTTTCGCGCGCCGTACGGGGCCGTGGGCCACGGCGGCCACTACCACTCGCAGTCGCCCGAGGCCTACTTTGCGCACACGCCCGGGCTCAAGATCGTGATCCCGCGTAACCCGATCAAGGCCAAGGGCCTGCTGCTGGCGTCCATCCGCGACCCGAACCCCGTGGTCTTCTTTGAGCCCAAGGCGCTGTACCGCGCGTCCGTGGCCGACGTGCCCGTGGGCGAGTACACGGAGGAGCTGGGCAAGGCCGACATTGTGACGCGCGGCTCGGACGTGACAGTCGTGGGCTGGGGCGCGCAGATGCGCGTGCTCGAAGAGGCAGTGAGCTACGCCGAGGAGATTGGCATCAGCTGCGAGCTGATCGACCTGCAGACCATTTTCCCGTGGGACGTGGACACGATCGAGCAGTCGGTGCGCAAGACGGGCCGTCTCATCGTGAGCCATGAGGCGCCCAAGACGGGCGGCTTTGCCGGCGAGATCGCCTCGACGATCCAGGACAGGTGCTTCCTCAGTCTCGAGGCGCCGATTCAGCGCGTGTGCGGGTACGACACGCCGTTCCCGCTCGTGTTTGAGAAGTACTACGTGCCCGACGCGCTCAAGAACTTTGAAGCCATCAAAAAGGTCGTCAACTACTAACTAATCCCACGTTCGTTTTTCATCATACGGACGATTGGATGGCGGCCTCCATTGCGCGTTCGGCGGTGACCGTGGTGTCGCAGTACTGGCAGAAGAGCTGCGTCTGGCTGAGCTCCTCCAAAAAGTCTTCATAATTGCTCTTGCGCACGATGGTCGAGACCTCTTCTTGGAGTCGCTCGTAAAACGACTTGCCGTCCGCGGGGGAAAACTGGAGAGACGTGAGCTCGCTACCGATATCTTTGAGAAAGATCTGCGACTCTTGCATGGTCAGTGTGAGGATTTTGTCTTGGTCGTCCGACAGTTCGTGCCACGGCGTGGTCGGCGAGCGGAGCCGCTGAAAGCGCTGCGCCGCGCCGTGGAATAACCGCAGCAGCTCGTCGCCGTGAGGAATCGACTTCGGGTTGATGTGGTGGTCCGCAATCGGTGCGAGAATGACTTTGGCGTCGATGTCAAAGAAGCACACGTCGGGCCACTCGTCCGTGGACTGCAGAGGCTGGCAGCCCACGAGAAACGGCACGGGCGAGTGCAGAAAGTCGAGCAACGTGGAGGGGAGTTGGGGAATGTATGTCGACTGCCACTGGAACGGCGACAAGAGAAGGAGGAGGGCGGTACACGTCGCCGTGACCTGCGACGAGTTGGTGCCCATCACGACCACTTGCTTCTCCAACAGCAAATGAGCCAGGATCTTGACAATATTGGCCGGCGATAGGAAGCGAAGCACGACGCCGACCGACCAGCGTTCGGCATTCCGTTTGGGGAACTGCGTAGTTTATCGATGAAGCGTTAGATGAGGGGAACCCACACAAACTCCGCTTCACGCCACATTGCACAGTACCTGGTAGTTGAGTGTGTAGTCGGGAAGCCGCAACGTGGTCCACTGGCCTGGATCACCAATTCGAAGCCGTCGTGCTCGATGCAGAATCTGTCGCTCGCATGCACACGCGTTAGTTTGAGTAGTGGTTACGGTAGGGACGTTGTCTCGCAGCTACAGTACTCACATCAGCAGAGGTGGGAACCAGTGCCGTGAGACTCGGATTGTCCGCTAGTTGCTCGGTTGGTACTGTTGCTGGTGATACTTCGGAGCCTTTGCGTGACTTGAGGCGGTGAAAACGCAATTTCAGCGGACGTGGGGCACTCTTCACGAGCTCCAGTGCTTGTGCGAAAGGAAGCGACGCGGTGGACACCCCGTCGATCGCCTCCAGCACATCGCCCACTTGCACAAGCGCAGCGACGCGCGGACTCATGTGTCCAGTTCGGCGAATCACCACAGGCTTCTCGACGACGCACGCGTTGGCGGACTTGTACGACAGGATATCGTCCGAGCTGAAACTCTTCTTGAGCCCATTCGAGAACGTCGGAGTGTGGCAAGGATTCTCATTCCCATTATCTCGACTGTTGGTCGCTGAACCCAGCGCCCTCTCTGACTGAGTTGATGGGGAGGCAATTGGTACTTCCTCACTTAGTGTCGCATCCCCCATTCGGTCTCGTTGGATGCCGGATGAGACTGATGATAACGACTTGATAGTGGAGGGAGCGGTTTTAGTAGTGGATCCGCTCCGTGAATTCTCAGTTGGTTGGCGGCACACGGCAAACTCGATACCGAGCTCACTCTCCACAGTGAGTGTCATTTCGTACAGATCCGAAGGGCGGACAGAGCTAGAAGTCGGCTGCCGTGCTTCATAATCATTCTCAATGATCTGGCGAAGTAACTAGAGGAGAGATGTGCGCGTCATTGAGCGAGATCACACGCAGACATACACATGAAAGACCAAGGGGATACGAACCGCAAAGTGGAGCTTGTAGAATGGGAACTTGCTTGTAAAGCAATAGCAGATCGGAGCCAAGTAATTGGCAGACGCTGGTGAATCTTTGCCTCGTGCCTTTCCTCTGCCATGAGCTTTGGAGCCGCCTGAAGAGCCGACACTCTCGTGCAGTGGTTCCGACAGCCGCAACGCCGAGCCGTTTGGACAACTCGCACGCTTGGCAAACTCGCCTCGAGGACTCACTGGCGGTGAATGAGCAGGCTCGTCTTCAGCGTCTATGAGCGGGCTCATGATCGACACACAGAAGCCGTAGAGCACTTCGCCCTTGGCGCCCGTGAGACGGAACGTGTACCCACTGCTCTTCACAGGCTACAGCAGGAAGGCAACAAAAAGGTTAGTGTGTGGAGTATGCCCAAATTGTATGATCACCCCAGCTTACAGCCAATGCATGCCTTTGTAGCTGGTCGACATCGGTCGTCCAGATCGAGACCGGCGAGCCGAGCAACGTGGACACCTGGTGGGGCTTGCACTTGACGACCGGTACACCCATTGGGAAGCAAAAGTCGGCGATCGTCGGGTCTGGTGGACGGCCTTGGCGCTACAAATACGAACTCAGTCACGCTACATACCTGTACCAAAGGCAAACCGTTCCTTGGGGCATCAGCTTACCTGAGCAAACTCGTAAAATACTTTGGGCTTCCAAAAGCCGACCAGTCCCGTAGGCGACCGGATCGCCTGGTCGCGTTCTTGCTTGCCGATCGCTGTACCGACGATGAAAAAGTGCTCAAAGACGTGCTCTTTCTTGAGCTGCATCGAGAACATGACCGACCGCGCGGCGCTCTGGAATTTGGACGCCTGCTGTGCCGACCAGAGATCGCGCGACGACGACGGCTTGGCGTAGAGCATCCGATAGAGCATGTTCGACGGCGGCATGGTCACGTTTGCGCCGCGGCGGAACCCGCCACTGCCGCGATAGATGGCGTCACCTGGGCTGCCGACGGTCGACGATCGCGCGGACCGCACTTCGCGCTGTGAGGTGGCGCGTCCGACGGTGGCCCGCATCCTTGTAGTGCCGTTGGCAGCAGTTGCGATCGAGGTGCTGCGAGTCGACCGGCTCGCGACATCGTCGTCCTGTCCGTCATATAGTACCACCACGCCGTCCGCATCACTGCTGTCGTCGCCGTCATCGTCGGGGTCGTCGTCGTCGTCATCGAAGTCGAACGACGTCAGCGTCGGGCTGAGCAGGCTGACGATCTGGTCCGAGTCGCTGAACGTGGACGACGTCCGCTGCTTGCGCTTGGCGTGCGTGGGCGACGCACTGCTGTCGTGCCGAGTCTCTCCCAACAGCGTCATGGTCTCGACCAGACTGCGCGCGAGCTGGCGGCGCCGCTGCTTCTCCTGCGCGTACTTTTCCTTCCACTTCTTGGCCTCGTACCGAGCCAACGACAGCGCGTCCTGCGTCGAGAATTGCATGAGTCGACGCCGCGTTCTGCGCTCCATCCACGCACTATACACAATAGGAACGCACGCACCTGTGCCTCGCGGTAGCGCGCCTCCCATGCGCATGGCGAGCGGCCATCGGCACAATGCGACATGTCCCACTTCGGGTTGTTTGCACTCAAGCGGCATGTTCCGTGAAGCTATCTTTAACTCAGAATCAGGCGGGTTACAGTGTAACCCATGTCACTTCAGTCTACCTCTGTATAATGACAGCACTTGGTTAAGTACGATCTGCATTCACACTTCCCGCGCTTTTGGTGTAGCTCCTCAAATTATCCGCGACGCGCATGAAGTTCCTCAAGCCGCTGCAGCTGAGCGCCGACGCCGCGCGGCCCGATGGCTACGCGATCCACGCGATCGCCGACCAGTGGGCCGAGCTGTTGCCGGCGCGCGTGCCGCTGCAGTTCTCCTTCTTCCGGTACCTCGGCTTCTACGTCTCGCGCTCATTGGGCGGCAAGGCCACAGTCGTGCGCAGCCGCCCGGCCATCATCGCGCTGCGCGTGACCATCCAGAACGAGGACAAGGTCGTCTTCTCTGACCGCGTGGCCGCGCCATTCCGCAACGGCGTCTACTACGTGCAGATGATCAAGCTGGACCAGCCGGGTGCACACACGGTCACGGTCTCAGTCGAGGGCGACATTGCTAGCCAGGCCGAGCCGCTGGTCATGCGGTCGCAGGTGTACGAGTTCATGACGCTCGACGAGTGCGAGGAGCTCAAGCAGGGGCCGTACGCGCCGCTGCGCACATTCGTTCTCGCTCAGCAGGCCCAGCAGCTGCGCGACGACGCGTTCCAGGACGAGTTCCTCAAGCAAAAGACCACGGCGTTGCGCCGCTGCGACGCCAAGGTGAGTCAGAGGAGTTAGATACGCTACGCCACGGGCATAAGAGAGGCTAAGCGAGGTGTGTTGTGTTTGCTTGTAGTGGTGGCTCAAGGCCTATGTGGAGCACACGCTCGACCGCGTGCTTCGCCAACGGCAGTTCCAGCTCGTGTCGGTCGCACTCGGCCGTGTGGGCCACAAGCGCAAGCAGGACCAGCCAGGTACAGTTGCTCATCTCTCAGTGGATACTGTTTCCGATACTCACTGCTGATCTCTTCGTCTGCAGTCCGCTCGGCCGACAAGCGCGAGCACGACCATCTCTTCGAGAGGCGGCGCCGCGAGTGGAAGCGCGTTCGCAACGGCGAAATCCGCATGTTCACGGCCGAGCCGCTCCACGCCGGCGCGACCGCCACTGTGTTTAGTGCCAAGGAAATGTACCACCAGCTGAGCCAGTACGCTCAAGTGTAGAAGTCTATACGTTAAAATACTAAACGCTACGATGTTAAAAGTCATTCGGCTGCAAATGGCGACGTGATCGTAAACTCGAGCTTGGGCGCCGGCGGTTTCGTAGACGGCCGGTCAAAGGCCGCCGCGTAGTACTCCCACAGAACGTGTACGTACTGCGACAGAGCGCGCTCGGCGTACGCCTCCTGCTCGACGGGGAAGTAGTCGGAAGCCGACGTCTTCTTACGGCCAACTTGGTCTGCAAGCATCTTGAGCGATGCATCCAGCTTGCTCGCGACCAGCAGATCTACTGAGATGTCGTCGTCGTCCAGGCTCGCGCGGAAAAGGGAGACTCGGCGGTGCACGCGACTGGCACTTCCGCTGCTCGCGATGGTCGCACCGTGGGCATCCCATGCGATGAGGTTCGCCAGTCCGTTCGCAATGACCGCTTGACGCTGTTCTTCCTTGGCCTTGGCCGAGGGCGACTTGAGGATGGACTGAGCCATGTCACTGAAGTGCGACCAGTAGCCAAACGACGGCGAGCTGGCTGAAGACCCCGAGAACAGCCCCGAGGACTGGTGGTGGATGTGGTGGTGGTGGTGGCTGTTGGTGCTGCCGCTTTCGTGCGCATGGAAGAACGGACTTCGAGACAGCAAGACCTGATCCCCCGTGCAGGGCAGATCCAGTCGGCTGGACGCAAACACCTTGAAGACGATGATATAGCAGTAGATCTTGCGGATCTAGAGAGAGTTGTGGGGCGGGGCGTCAGTGAGTGGGGAGAGAAAAACGTTTCCACAGCCGAGAGTACCTCTTCGTTCCAGTGCAGAAAGAGTCGAAAAAAGTTTTCTCGAATCACGAGCTCCGAGATGATGAGCCGTCGCCCTCGCGACGGGAGCAGGTCTACAAGGCACGAAACGGATTAGGGTCGTCAATACAGAGACCAACATATGAGACCTGGGGAAACGTACCGAGACAACTGTAGAGAAACGTCAGCGCCTTGAGCAGGATCTGCACGTGGGATGACAGGAGTGCCTTCCGCAGTGCAGTGCAAAAGTAGACGTCGTCAAACGCACTGTCCAGACTGCCTCGGTAGTTCGATGAGAGTCTACTGCCTGCTCGCTTCTTCTTGTTGTAGTCGTGCCCTTCGTCCCCAAGCACGCCGCGCAGGTGGCGGGACCCGAGAGCAGCGGAGGCGGCCGTCTCCAGTACGCGCTGAAGAATGGAGAGGCCGTAGTTGACGCTCGCCGGGTCGAGGATATTGGTGCCTTCCAGCACAATCTCGACAAACGTGTTGACGAGCCGCGTGTTCTTGGCGACTTCGCTCAGCGTGTCCAAGACGCTATTCACTTCTCTTGTTGTCCAGTACGAGCTCCACACGTCGACGTTTTGGCCTTGGACGATTGAGAGAATGTTGCCCACCGTTGCTGGCGTCGTGCCCGTCATGCGTGGGCGCCGCTGGCCCATCTTCTTGAACATGGCCACGAACGCGCGCACGACGCAAAAGTATCCTGGCACGCAGTGCCACAGCATGGGCGCGTCCTCGACTGTCATGTTGCTGCACGCGAAGGCGGCGTCGCACCAGTACGAGTGGTCGCTCAGGTAAGCGCCGATGAAATACACGAGCAAGACGTCGTCACGCGCAGGCTTCTGGAGCCGCTCGGCGAACAGGTTGAGCCCGAGCTCGAGCTCCTGGGCGAGTGCCTCGTATCGAGCCAATAGCGTGCGTTCGGTGCCGCTGAAGACGTGGAGAATCGGCACGTTTCGGAGGAACGCGACTTCCTGCGGCGAGATCGGCTCGCCAGGCTTCATGTCCTATCAATGGGGCAAGTGGAAAATCTAAGTGATGCGGTCGAGAGAGGGAGAGCAAGAGAGACTCCACACTGTCGCACCGATTCTAGCGCCTGACAAAGTGACCACTCGACGGTGCGTCGGCGAGGGAATACCGTGGTGGTCGTCGTCGAGTGGTGCCGGTCGCGAGTCCCTGCGCCTGCTGGGTCCCGACGCGTCTGTTTGTACTGAGAAAACGCATGAAGAACACCCTTCACGCGCTCATC
The DNA here is from genome assembly GCA_023337755.1 of Pythium aristosporum. Taxonomy (NCBI): domain Eukaryota; phylum Oomycota; class Peronosporomycetes; order Pythiales; family Pythiaceae; genus Pythium; species Pythium aristosporum. The sequence goes on along the minus strand of JAADXL010000027.1, from coordinate 1,417 downwards.
GGATCGGATCTCGCTGTTCCGGCGCACATAGTCTACGGTAATGGGCGGGGTCGATTAGGCCGGGACTTCCCGTCCGCTGTCGCACATTACGCACCTGAGAGCCCGTTCCAGTTGCGCTGCGTGTCACGTGGACTGCGGCACTGGCCTCGCTCCCTGTCCGCCCTCTGGAGGACTGCCGGTCCTCCCGAGTGATGGAACGCGCCCACAGTCAGCGGCTCGGACCACGACCGCTCGCGTCGCTCGTGCGGCACGCGCGCGCCGCCGGCATCCTCCAACACGCGCGTCGCCTCGACGAGTGCGTCAAACACACGCCCCGCGCGATGAGGAAAGCGCATGCACAGCGTCGTGAAGACGTGGACCATGAAGAGCGCGTTCTCTTCGAGAACAATGCGCGACTGCGTGAGCTTGGCGTTACACAGCGCGAGGCCGCGACGCAGCAACTCATAGTACCGGTCCTGCACTACAAACGGAGGACCATCAGCCACAGGAGAAGCTGTATCGATACGATGTCCTAGCGTATAGAATACCTGTGTCGTCGACCGTGATCGTCTGCGTGTCCACGACGTAGCCGCGAATGAACTCGACGCGGCGGCCGATGCACGCGATCGCGTGGAGATACAGCGACCGCGTGCGGTTGCGCACGGGCACGTACTCACACATGTCGAGCAGGTACTCCCACACGTCCAGCAGCGAGTGCTGGCCCACCACGAGCGGCAGCGTCTTGGTAAAGTATGACTCCATCGAAAAGAAGGACGCGACGCTGCTGCCGTTCGCGCTCTCACCATGCTCGGCGTAGAGAAAGCACGGCACTTCGAGCAGCGCGCGCACTTCCTTGAGCACCACCACCTTCTTCTCGAGCTCCCATCCGTTGAGCTCGCGCGGCCGACTGTACGGAGATCCATGGCCATTGCCGTGGCCGTTCGCGTGGCGCATGTAGTGCAGCTGCGGCGGCGGCGGCGGCGCGTGCAGCTCGCGGCCGCGCGCGAGCGTCTGCAGCTGCTGGTGCAGCAGCGACGTGAACACGAGCCGCATGCGGTCCGGGTGGTCGGCCGACTGGTACGCGCTGCGCATGGTGGCGGCCCGTTACGTCGGAAGACCGCGGGAGCTTCTCAAATAAGAAGCCTCGACCAAAATTAGAGACGCGATGACAGATAGATGACCAGCCAGTCAGAAGAAAAGAAAGGAAAAAAAAAAGGATCTCACTTCAACCACTGCCTAAGCCAAGCTAAAGCTAAAGACGAGTACTCAGGTGGACGAGCCGCGAGACATGGGCGGCAGCGACGAGATGAACCGCTGAAGCTCGTACACGATCTCGGCCGCCGTCGGACGATCCTCCGGCTCCACCTGCAGACACTTGTCGGCGAGCTGCAGGATCCGCGGAGGGCAGCTCTCAGAAAACGCAGGACGCAACATACCC
>JAADXL010000026.1:0-93666 GCA_023337755.1 Pythium aristosporum | reverse complement strand
TATAATTTCGCGCGCAGAGCGCCTCCCAACTCACATCGACAAGTGGCCTCGACTCCGGAAATGCAGTTCATGTCCTTCGTCTTTCTCCCGACCGTGGTACCTAATATATGGGCGAATACAGCGCCCTGATTGGCTGAGGCATCAACTATGGTACATAGCCAGAACGGGACAAAATATCAGGACACGGATAAACAGTATTTGTGCAAAAATGAAAATGCAAAAGTATTCCGATGAGTCGCATTTACAACTCTAGCGCACTGGTTTTCCTTCAATCGCACTCAAACTTGGGCATCATGCATGCAATATACTCGAGCGAATTATCGATTTTTTTGCGATTTTTTCCTGCGCTTTCTGAGCGTAAACGATTTTTTCATGCCCCCTTCAACTTATTCATTTTCTCAGAGACTGCCTCTTAAACCACTTTTATGAGTTTTAGGAGTTTTAGATATACGGTAGAATTTTAAAAAATTCTACCGTATATCTAAAACTCCTAAAACTGAGCTAAAAAGAGAGCTGATATAACGTAATCGATTACACTTGCTACCAGCACTCGCAAGCGCATCACAGATCATGACATGGCTTCGCCTACAGACTTAGCCGCATCTTTCAGCGTCTGGAGCTTTTCCTTCTGCTCGCCGTCAAGGAGCGACTTCTCGGACTCGAGCAGATCGCGCCCGAACTGTTCGCAATAACCATGCATACGATCTAATCAATCCATTATTGCTGATGCTGCCCTTCAGTTCACCAGTCACTCACCCGATCCTGCTGCTTCGTGAGCATCGTCGCGTACTTTTCCCACTCGCTCATGAACTGCGGAACGAACTTGGGCGCGGCGTCCTTGTGTCGGCGGAACTCGTCTCTGTTGTGAATGATGTTGTTGTTGCCTCAGCTTCCTCTTCTTACCCTCAGAACGGGACCCACTGCTTCGTACCTGACGTAGGCGTCGCCCAGCACGCGCATGCGCGGATCGAGTTTCTGGCGGTGGAGCGTGAGCACGCGGCGGTAGAGCCGCAGGGCGTCCTGGCGCGCAGCGGCCATCTTCAGGGGTGGGTCGTGTTTGGTGTCAGGTGAACGACGTTGAATTCGGATGGTTACAAACCTCTCTGCGCTATAAAGCGTTCCTAACGTACCGGGGTAACTCAGGTCCGCTTCATTTTGGCATTCCTGTCGTTGAGAGAAACGCCCAGCAACGATGCGCGGCATCAAGACCATGAGTCTGGACGCGTGGCTCTTCGGCGACGACGCGCAGCAGCAGCAGCAGGCGGGAGCGAACGAGCCGGCGGCAGCGGCAGCGGGGCGTCCGCCGCGACCGCTCAGCGCCTCCAAGACCCGGCCCCAGCCCCACAGCAACGGCAACGGCAACAGCGACGCCAACGCCCCTTCTCCTTCTGTGGCGCAGGGCGTCGGACGCTCCAACTCACTGCCGGTCAACAGCCTCTCGAATCGCATGGCGACGCGTGCCAAGAAGGCGTCGCTCGCGCTCGTGCTGCCGCCACCGGCGATCAGCACCAGCACGAGCGCAATGCCCAAGGCCACGCCCAAGGGAACCGACCCGCCGTCGACTCCGCACTCGGAGCTCTTCCCCGTGAGCTCCAAGCTACGCAAGCTCTTTCGCCCGAACCGCCTGCAGTGGAACCGTGGCCGCCAGTCGCTGGCCATGACACCCGAGGAGAAGCAGCGGCAGCTGCTCGGGCTCTCGAGCGCGTCGTTCCAGCGACTCCAGGGGCACGTGCCATTCACACTCAAGGAGATTGTCAAGGACCCGAAGAAACTCCCATACTTACTGCGGTGGCTATCAGCCGATGACGAAGAGCTTCAGGGTCCGTCGGCTGCGCGCACCAACTATCACCAGGTGCTGCTGTTTCTGCTCGAGATTGAACAACTGCAGCTCGTCGCCGACGAGAAGCGCAGGGAGCAGGCGCTCAAGATCTGGCACAAGTACATTGACCACGAGTCCGAGTTTCAGATCGCGACGACGCTCGAGCTCACGCACGAGCTCGAGGCGCTGGTGCGCGACAGTATTGATTGCAGCGACAAGGTGCTCGACAGTTTTTTCCCCATTCAAAAGCTCGCGTACATGCGACTGACCCGTGAAGAAATGCCGCGCTTCCTCAAGAGCCCCGAATACCTCCAGATGCTGATTGACACGGAAAACGACACCGAGTCGGTGCCCATGGAACGTATTTTGCAGGTACGCGCAAAGCTGGTCCCACTGAGCGAACGATCCGGTTCTGTGCTCATGCTGTTGATTGTGATCTTTCCATGTAGCAACCGCGTGCGGCCCACTACTTCTTGCTCTTCTTGATGCAGAGCCGGCAGCACTTTGAATTATACTTTTGGCTCCACGTTGAGTACGTCCTCAAACCGCTGCTCGAGACCGAGCAGACGTACGATGCGTTCTGGAAGCTCGCACGGGTGCTGCTGAAAAAAGCCCAGAACGATTCCCAGGCCATTACGCTGGCAACGAAGAATGATCTACAGGACGCCATTCATGTTCGCAAGATGGACGACAAACTGCAACCACCGCAACCCGTTGCCAAGGCGCTCTTTGCTCGTGCCCAGCAGGAGATTTTTGTGATGCTGCGCTCGTCGTGGTTCCACCGGTTCATGAAGAGCAATCTCTACAAGATCGCACTCAAAGACTGCCAAATCCACTCGGACACGAACGAATCGAAAGAGGACTCGCCACCCAAGCTACTGTCGCGGACTTTCTCTTCACTCGAGTATTCGGCGCTGCGACTCCACGACAACTCGGATGACGAAGACACACCTTCTCCGACTCGGACACCACCTATTGCAGAAGACAAACGTGACGAGATTCGAGAGGACGGATCCGACGAGTTCATTGGGTCACCGCGTCACCAATTGTTGCAGCTTTCCCTGGAAGCGTCCAATGAACTTCCGAGTGGAAGCGACGACAGCAGCGGCGTCGACTCGGACAGCTCGGAAGGTGGTGCCGACGACTCGTTAGACTTCTCCAAGATGGTGCTGAATCTGGAGAGCATCATTCGCCTTACAAAGCTACCTGATGGGCTCCAAGTGCACTATCGTCCCCACTACGACGCACCCACGACAGGACTCGTTGCAAACGATTCGTGTGCCAATGGGGCGGCGCAGCATCAACAAGATCTCGCGTTGGATGCGATCGTGACGTTCTCAACGGTGCTCGACAAGAAGGGCAAGGGCGACCCCAAGGCAACGCTGACGCTCTCTCCCGTGGAAAATCCGCGGCAAGCTTCAACAAAATCTTCGGAGGATCTTTCGAAGCGAATCAAGTCATTCCTCGTGCCAGATGGACGTGTCGTGGTGAAGAAATCCGCGTGTGGTGGGAAACCACCGAGCGACATCATCTTTCCCTTCCAGCAAAGTGGCCGCAATGGATTTCTCTATGGCTACGTATACCTCACCTACGACGCGGTGCCTGTCGGACGCCACCAGAAGGTCTACTACGCCGCCAAGGGCGTGTGCATCTTGTCGCGGTTTCCACTCGTGCGCACGCTGCGTGGAATCCTGGAATCCCACCTCACGGACACACCTGTAAGCGAGCGATTCGACTCGATGACACTCGCCAAGCTCTTCGTCAACGACGTGCCCGTACCGTCCACGCAGTTTGTGAGCCAGATTCCTGTCGATCTCATGCGGCGTCGCACGCGCTCTGAGAGTGGCGCTGCGCAGCGTGCGCTCCGCAAAGCACTCATAGACACTCGTGTCGACGTCTCTGTGCGACCACTGTTCGAGTACTTTGGCTCGGCCATTGCACTCCAAATTCTAGCGTGTGCCCTGCTCGAGTGCTCCATCGTGTTTGTGTCAAGCCAATACTCGTTGCTCACAGCCTGTGCAGAGGCCGTTCGGTGTCTGCTGCGACCGTTTTCGTGGTGCCACGTGTACGCGCCCGTGCTGCCGAAGCCACTGTTGTCGTACCTGCAATGCCCGACGCCGATCGTCGTTGGTCTCCAGAGTACGTACGCGGACCGTGCCGATTTGCCCACGTCGGGGTTCTGCGCAGTCGCGGACTTGGACCGCCACGTGCTTGAGTTTGTGGACCCACGGTATACCGTGTCGTGGAGACGGCTCGGGCTCCAGCAAAGCGCCAGTACCTCTCCAGCCAATACCGTTTTCCTTCCCGCCGCGTTTGAGAAGGCCAAGATCCGCCTTGACAAGATCTTTCGACCAGTACGTGCCGACGAAACCGACAGCGTGCCGTGGACTAGCAGTAGCAGTAGTGGGCTCACGCTTGCCGGAGCTCCCCACGCTGACTCGATGGAAGACGTGGAGCTGTACGGCAGCGCACTGAAGAATGACGAAGAACGGGTCCGCGTCGCGTGCTTTGAGCTGTTGTCGGGTTTGCTCGAGGGCCACACTGAGGCGTGTCTCGTGGTTGGTGACACGAAGGAGTCGGTTGTGATCTTTGATGAAACGCAGTTTCTCACTTCGCGCACGGCCGCTGAAGACGGGCCCTTTTACCAGGCGCTGTTCCGCACGCAGTGCTTTTCGGAGATAGTGAGCGCGCATCGGATCGACGTGTCGGCCGTCGAAAACGATGCCGTCGATGGTGATGTAACGGATGGGGTGGTATGAATACCAACCGAGACAAATGAAAGATAACCAAGTACTACTTCACAAGTATTCACCTCATAGGTCGGCTTCTAGCTCTGTTTGTTCGACATAATCAATCACTTGGGTCTCCTCCATTGCCTCCGTGAGAGGCTGGATAGCTGCCTCAGCCTCGGCAACGGCTTCCTCGCGAGCAATCTTCTTGGACGGCGACCCGACGGATCCCGTGGCATCCGAGTCCTGGTCTTGGTCTGCGTCCTCTTCTCGCGGCCGCTTGCGGTGGTTCTCACTCAGTTGAGTAGACCCTCCAGGGCCATCATCACGCACCTCACCACCAAGTCCACGCGGGGATGGCGCTGACAATGACATAGCGACATCACCCCCAGCGTCCTCCTGTGGGGCAACGGGGGGAGCATTGTAGGTCAGGTACGTCGGTGTGCTGTCGGGGAACAACAGTGTATCGTCCATGGTTGCGCCACCGCTGGATTCACTCACGTTCGCCATGGTGGCATCAGTATCAGCTTCGACAGCTTGCCGAGAAGAACTGAGAGCTCCACTGCTGAAGAGGTCATCGTCGCTGTCCTCATCGTCGTTGGCTGCCGCGCGACGAAGGCGCCGCCGCCGACTGAGCCGAGAAGTTGATGCTCCACGGGCTCCCGCATTCTCGTCCGAACTGTCGTCATCTTCGTCCATGCTCAACCCCTTGGGGAGTCGTGTCTCCTCCGTGGTGGTGTCATTATCGAAAGCAACCCCATCATCGTCGTCTTCCGCTAGGCCCTTGTCGTTGCTTTCCTTGCCCTTGTCAGCACCTTCCTCGTCGTCTGACGAGTCGTGGGTCGCTCGATGCAGTTTCAGATATTTGACACGGCGCTCAATCTGCTCGGGCGTGCGATCGCGGTCTTGAAACATGTCTTCATATGAGATGACCTCGTACACGGACGGCAGATGGCGGTACTGCATATACACCTTCTTGAGAAAGCGGTCTTCAATCTTGGTCCAGTTCTTTGCCCGTTCTGTCGCGGCCTGGGTTCGCCGCTTGGGACGACTCGCGGCCGGAGATGGAGCAATGGCACCGCCGTCAAATTCTGCTTCGCCTTCGTCGTCTTCGTCGTCCATGCGTTCTGCTGTCGATGCTGATCGACTGCCTTTTCCATTCTCTCCTGACGCCACCAGCGACGACGCCTGAAAGTCGGTGGGGTTGAGCGTGAACGTATACTCGGCCTCACCGTCCAGATCCTCGGCGTCCAGCGCCTTTTTCTGGCGACGCGCTTCGCTGATGCGGTCGAGCTTTTCTTGGCGACCGAGCGCAACGGCTTCGGCACGGGATCGCGTCAGCCCGTCGCTCGCTTCGTAGTTGCGCTGCATGAGCAGACACGACTTGGCGGCGTACGGTTGCCGCAGCAACGTCTCCACAAACATCAAGCGGTTCTTGTCGGCGAGCGTGAAGAAGTCCCTCACGACGCCGCGGATGAAATCCAAAAATCCTTTGTACTCGTGCTTCTGCATGAGCGGGTCCTGGAGCATCTTGTTGAAGAGCAGCAACACGTGAATGTTGAAAAGCATCGGCTGCAACGTCCATTCATCGTCCTTGTGAATGCGAAAGTGCTTGGCGCGATAGAAAAAGGAGTGAATGTAGTGGTTCACCTTGGCGCTGTTGGTGCGGTAGTGGGCCAGTGCGTGGCAGTACATCTTGATCGTTTCAAACGACAAGATGCTCTGGAAATACCGCCGCACATCAAAGTCGGCTTCCTTGCGCTGCATTTCGAGTAGTAGCTGCGCGCGTCGCTCCGCTTCTTCCTCGTCCCCTGAATCCTCATCATCCCCATCATCGTCTCCATCGGCGCCCTCGGCACCATCCCCAGTTTTCTTTTTCTTCTGCTTGCGCGTTTCCGCCATGTGAGCTTTTCGACGGGAAAGCACTTTGATCGTTCCTTGCGAGTCGAGGATTTTAAACACGATCTAATGCAAGAAACGCTCTCGTGAGTAAGCACCAACAGTAGTGAATAGGTGAGACCTCAACGTACATGAGTCAGTGTGATCACGTCCACAACGTAGTCCATCGAGAACGTGCCGGGGCTCCATGTCTTGAGCAGCACAGGCATACGATCGAGAAAGTCTCGCTCATAGAAAATCTTGTGCTGCAGAGAATCGGCTATGCGCTGGAACCGCACGTCGTCGCTATTGGCCAGCTCGGAGAGGTACGTCATCATCTCGGCAAGCAGCTTGACAGACACGGTCATACCGTGGTAGTTTTTGCCCGTCGCGTACGTCTCAATGGACTGGAGCACAAAGTTAAACGAGAACATATCGAGGGTGGACAGCACGGCCTTTTCGTTAAGGTCTGGCATAACCGGCTCATTTGGCGGAGGCGTGTCGAAGTCGAGCGCCGCCATCAGCGCCTGCTTCTCCTTCTCGTAGGCCTTGAGGTTGTGACGATGAATCGATTTAAGCGCTTGAATCTTGAGTCGATGATACGTCGTGATAAACCAAATGAGGTGGAAGTACTGGAGCCGATCCGTGGACACGAGCTTGCTGCTGCCGCGGCGGAACTCGCCCTTGAGCGAATTCGTGAGCTGGAAGTACGATTTGTCGAGCACTGTATCACAAAGCTCGACGAGAATCGCCATAGTCATGTAATCCGACTCGGTCACCGACTGCTTGGGCGCGAAGATCTCGATCACATCCATGGTCTGCGTGATCGATGGCTGCGACGACCCACGGCCACCGCGCTTGCGCGCCACGGGTTTCTTGACGGCTTGCGGCACTTGGTCGTCGCCCAGCTTGGAAAAGCTCGTGAGCACGGTCGAATGACCCGTCGAGCCGACAAGTTTCATCATGCCGCCAAAGTTGGAGTGACGTTGCGAGCCCAGCGGCTTGCGTGGCTTGGCGAGCTTCTTCTCGGAACTCAGCGCACTGAGAAGGCTCGAGCCGCCGTGGCTGACGGGTCGAGCGGATGACTGCGCCTGGTTCTGAGTCTGGTGTTGTATCTGTGTCAGCTGCTGCTGCGGCTCTTGGCTGGCGCCACCACCGAGTTGTTGCTTGAGATAGGCCGCGACGGCCTTGGGCGTGGAGCAACCCAGCGTGAGGTCGAGCATCTCCATGATGAGCAAGTTCCACTCTCGGTTCTCGGCCGAGTCAATGTCCTGCGCAAAGAGCAGCACCATCTCGTAGACGTTTTCCTCGTGGAGCGTGCGGATGAGATCTTGCTGCAAGTGGCTCAGGTGCGACGAGCTCGAGGTTACGAACCGCGCGTCTTCGTTCGGGATCGCGAGCAGATTGCGCAGCAGCGTGAGCACGAGTTCCATGCTCAGGTAGTCCTGGTCGGATCTGGAGGACCCCTTCTTCGCGAGCGGCTCGACGAGGATCGTCATGAGAATGGGCACGACGCCCTCGCGCAGGAACGCGTGCTTGTAGTCGCGCAGGTACGTCAGCTGCTGCGCAATGTTGGTCGAGTCGCGCGGCGGCTTCATCGTGAGCATGACGAGCACCTTGAGGATCGAAAAGACGAGGGTCCAGTCGTGCTGGTGGTTCACCAGCAGCGGCAGGAGCTTCTTCTGGAGGATCTTCCACTTGCCGAGCTGCTTGGCCACGAGCTTGTGCTTGGCGTGGTCGCGGCGAATGACGCGCTGGAGATCGTGGACCCACTCGGCGCAGTCCTCGCCGCGCATGAGGACGGGCGCCTCGCCCTCGTTCACGACGCGCAGCATGCCGAGGTTGGAGCACACGAGCAGCAGCTCGTTCATCATGGCGCGGTCGAGCGACTCGCTGCCGCCGCCGTCCTCATCGCCGGACGAGAGCGAGAAGTCGTCGAGCTCGTCGTCGCGCGCAGCGTGGGCCACCTCCACGGCCTCGTCGCCATTGTCGTTGCCGCGTAGCGGAGGCGCCGCCGTCGCGGCCATGGTCGCCATTGCGGGTCTAGAGGCGTGGCGCCAAAATGAACCCCGCGCGCCAAAACGCAACCAGGAATGAATTGAGGGTTCAATTCATGAATTGCGGGTTTGAATTGAAGGGAACTTACCGGGGACCTCAGGTTAACCTTCTGGGACTCGTCCCAGAGTGAAAATGGAGACGCGCCGCACAGCCACGAACGGGCAGGCGCCGGGCCCCATGGGCTACGGCATGAACGCCATGGGGGTGCCACAGCAGCAGCAGCAGCAGATGGGGCAGATGGGGATGGTGGGCGCGCCCACCGCGTACGTGCCCATGGGCGGCGCCATGATGAAGCCGGCGGGCGGCGCCACCGACCGCGCCACGCAGCTCTTCGCCGTGTGCGAGAGCTGCATGATCGTGCTGCGCATCAACGGCTACGACATGTCGTACCGCCGCATCATGGAGCGCAAGTGTCCGCGCTGCGGCGCCATGCTCACGCTGCCGCAGGAGATTCTGGAAATGCTCATTCTCTATGGCCATTTCATCCCCGAGTCGGTCGCCGCGGCCATCACCCTGGGCACGACCGTGACACACCATACGCTGCGTGGCGATTTTGTTGCGGCCGCCATGAATGAGCTGCTCGCACCGCTGCAAACCGACTGCGCGTATGATGTCGCGCTGCCCAAGCGCCGCGAGGGGCTCGGCATGTCGCTGCGCATGCAAAGTACGTTCAGTGCGAGATCTCATGGGGCTGTTGTTCAAATGCTAATACTGTGTTTGTTCCCACAGAGGGCGACCTCGTGGTCGGCGGGCTCATTGACTTGGAAGACGGCACCGAGAGCCCGGCCGTGGCCGCTCGGGTCATCGCCGTGGGCGACGTGCTCGTGGCCATCAACAAGAAATCCATCACGTCGTCGTCGTTTGAGAAGAGCATCCGCATGCTCTCGCACGCGGCGTCACCCGTGTACCTCACGTTTCGCCGTATCCAGCCCGTGAGCGTGCTCTGAGGATTCGCGTTGTGAATGTATTGCTTTGGATGTTACTTTTGGATGCTTAGTCACTTGAGGAATTGTCCAGCTTCTATAGAGTATGTAGCCCCTCCCCTCTCTCTCTCTCTCGCTGTCACTCACTCTCACGTCGACGTCTTGGCCAGCGCACCGGCCTGCAGCAGCGTCTGCGTCGTGACCACGCCCACGAGCGCGCCTTGCTCGCACACGTAGCAGTGGTCGCACCGCATCATCGTGAAGATCATGTGGAGATCCTCGAGCGGCGTAGCGCTCGAGACCGTGAGCGCCGTCGGCTTGAGCACGCAGAAGTTGCCATAGCTGAGCTTAATGAGGAGCTCGAGCTTGTCGCGCTTGGTCTCGGACCAGCCTTCGCTCATGAGGGCGATCATGCGTTCGTCATTCATGAGGAACGGCAGCCCGGCGCCCCCACCGATCGCTTGCTCCGGTTGCGCCACGGTCGTCGCGAGCGCGTGGTAGATGTGGTCATACGACTGCTGCCCGTAAAAGCCGCCAGGGTTCGAGTTGTGATTCGGCTCGGCCAGCAGCTTGGTCGCGAGATTCGTCCAGGACGTCGGCGGCGTCTTGGTCGAAGCCATGGCGTCGCCCAGGTCCACGTCGACGTCTGGCAGCGCGTTCGTCTCATAGTAATGGCGAATGAGGTCGCGGATGTTGGCGGCACTCACTAGCCCGAGCAGCCGCATGTCGAACTCATTGTTCACGACCGGAATGTCCTGCACGGGCATGCGCTGCACCGCCAGCAGCAGCTTGGCGACGGTCGTGCGCTTGGTCACGTATACGAGGAGCGGTTCAACGACATCGCTAGCGACCATGGTTGGCTCAAACTCCACGACTGGCAGGTACGGCAGTCCGCTGACCACGAGCAGCGTGTCGTAGACCGAGTCTTCCGGCAGCAAGTTGCACACGCCGATGGACGCGAGTGTCGCGCAAAAGATTGGCAGCATCAATGGCATGGAGCCCGTGATCTCGAGCGTGATCACGGCCGCAGACACGGTGCCCGTCGCAGCGCCGGCAAACGCCGCAGCCCCGGCGAGTGCGTACGCGCCGGGGACAACGGTTGTCGACAGCACACCGATGGAGAGAAGCGATTCGCCAAAGAGCCGACCGAACGCGGCGCCGGCAATGAACGTGGGCAGCCACACGCCCGTGGGGAGTTGGAGCGTGATGCAGAGCGGTAGCAGCACGGCGTACATCGCACAAAGCACCGAGAGCGAGTAGAATTTGGAGACGCCGAGCCAGGTCGCCGGTAGTTTTGCACCTGTGAAAAGCTCGGTGAGATCGTCGATGGATTTCGCGCGCGCAAACTCACCGGCCCAAAACGACAGCGTCGCCACGAGGATTGCCACGAGAAACGGGTCGGCCCACGTGACGAACCACTTCTTGCGCTTGTTGTGGCTTGCGCGCAGCTTCTTGCGGCGCACAGCGACGACGCGGAGCAGCACGATCATGAGGTACGCGACAACCCCGACGCATGCGCCCATGAGGGTAAAGAGCGGCAGCTCCCATACTTGGAAAGGCTTGTCGGGAAGGCCCGACTTGAAAATTGATGTTCCGCGCTCTGGCGACTTAGAGTCGGCAAGTGCCAGCGTGACCTGCAGCATGACGGCGCCGGCCACGGAACTGATGAACGCCTTCATGTAGTTGGAGATGAGGTAGTAGGTCGCAGTGACCTCCATAGAGAAGAGCACACCGCCGATCGGCGACGAGAAGGTCGAGGCCACGCCGACGCCGCAGGCCGCTGCAAGTAGTTGCACGCGCGCGTTGAGGCGGTCGCTAAAGCCGACGAAAAACCGCGTCCGCAAGAGCAAGTGGGTCACGATCGACATGATGTGGACAAAGGCGCCTTCTGTGCCGACCACGAGGCCAGCACCCACGGCACAGACGAGCCCGCCGAGCTTGGCCACGAGCGTCGAGAGGTCGAAGTACCCGGGCAGGTACATGCGGACGTCAATGCCCGTGAGGATTGACTTCATCTGCGAGATGCCCGAGCCGGACGCGACCGGAGCGAGCCGCGTCCACACGACGCCCAGTAACGTGAAGAAGACTGTGTGCGCGGCCCAGAGCAAGTACTGCTCCACGGACGAGTCGGTGAGTCCGATGAGGTACCGACGTAGCGCAGCGATCTTGCCGTAGGCCCTGTGGATCGGAACACAGTGGGGTAACATGAGCACACAGAGACATAGAGAGACTGTCAGACTGAAGCGCCACGCACAAGCGGAGACTGTAGTGGAGCGGCCCGCCGATCACGCCGAGCAGCACGAGAAACGCGAGGACCTTGGCCTGGTGGCGGTAGAACTTCGTGCGCGACTTGCTCGTGTTGCGTGGATTCCCAAAAAGGGAGGACGACGAGCGGTGCGACAGGAGCCGATGGCGCAGGCCGGCACGGCCGTCCGTGTAGTCGGACGCGACCAGGCTCGCGCGCTGGGAGTGAAGGCGGGGCGTGGGCGTCGGCTCCGTGGCCGGATCCAGGAAGAGGTCCTGGAGATTGCCGTGCGGGGTGGTGCTAATATCGAGAAAGTGGTCGCCGAAACCGGACGGCATTTGCAGCAGCGGCGGCGGCGACCGCTTGGCCTCGTCGAGTTCGTGGTACGACATCGCGCGCTGGTGGAACTCATGGAGACTCTCCATGCGGCCCCTGCGGCGCTTGTGCGCCGGGAGCTGCTCGTCCGGTCCATTTTCGTTCGCGTTCGGGTCGGCGACGTTGGCGCTGTCGGCGTTGGCTGGCGGCGGCGGGTCGAACATGGTCGCCAAGGACACTGGCTGCTGCGACATGGTGACTCGAGGGGGAGTTCTCAAGTGCCGACGCTGAAGCAGAGACGCCCGAGGCCGCGGCGGCGGCAGCCAGTAACGGCTTTGCTGACGCACTTGGGGTCCAGCTTGTGTGGGCGACTGGACTGGGGTGCACGTGAAGACAGCGAGCCAGAGGGGAGATGGTGACCGGATCTTCTCGCCTCACCTGACTGAACCATGACGCCGCCTGGGGTTTGTTACTGCACTTTAGCGTCACGTTGCAGGAAGGCTCCGGACGAATCTGAGGCACAGATCTGAGTCCAGGTGAGACAAAGAGGTCCAACTTCCCCCGCGATCTACTGATTGGGATTAACATAATCTTCCATATTATGTAACTCTAATCTTCCATATTATGGAGCTTCGCTAGGATTTCATGGAAGTTCCATGAAATCCCAGTGAGCAAGCACTGCCGGAACTGTAACAATCCCACCGAGCGGAGGGCCTCCACCGGAGGCTATCGGAGCGACTACGACTCGTGCCTGCATTGCCATCGTCGACACATCATTCTCGAAGAATCCCGAAGACTCGGCGTCTTCCAGATCCCAGCGGATGGCCTCCCCTTGGACAAACCCGCAATACCATGGTACTCGCCAGCGCTGCTATGCACCACAAAACGACCACAACTCGGTGGCCCGACCGTCTTCCTCTCCCTTCCCCCGAGACACCACAAAGTAACAGACGCGAGTCCACAGCATGATTCCAAACTCTAGACCACCACCATGAAACCGAAGGCCGTGACTATTGAGACCCAAGTAGTCGGAACAGAACCTCATTGAGCACGTACCGGCGTAAACGCAGTTGCAGGGAAGTCGGCTTCGGCAACTAGAGCGCATGCCGCACGCAGCCTTCACTCCTGTCTGCTGTGCAAGCCTCCACCCAAACCTCACGTGCCACAGCCTAAAAATGTCCCAACTTTCTTGGCTATTTTACGACGCAGACACAGTGAGTCCTAATCATGATTTCAACCGGGCCAAATGGCGAATTTCGGGCCACCTGAGAAGTGAAATAACACAGATCCTATCTAGGGATTTTAGTCGTGCCTTCAACATCCCTCCACCACCGCATTTCCACCATTCCGGAACTCGCCAAACCCCCCAGATTTCGAATACCCCACCATGATCTCTGCCGTGCTGCGCCGCTCCTCCCTCGCGCCGCGCCGCCTCCATGCTGCAGCTACGAGACCTCTCGCGACGCCGGCGCCGCTCCCAGTGACTGCTGCACGCTCGCTCGCGACTGCGTCGGCCGCCGACAAGGAGTACGACTACGTGATCGTCGGCGGCGGCTCGGCGGGCTGCGTGCTCGCGAACCGCCTGAGCGAAGACCCGAGCAACAAGGTGCTTCTGGTCGAGGCCGGCCCGAGCGACGTCAACAAGTGGGACTCGTGGAAGATCCACATGCCCGCGGGGCTCACGTACAATCTCGCGGACGACACGTACAACTGGTTCTACTACACAGAGCCGCAGAAGCACCTCGACAACCGCCGGCTCCCGTGGCCACGCGGACGCGTGCTCGGCGGCTCGTCGTCACTCAATGCCATGGTGTATATTCGTGGCCACGCCTACGACTATGACGACTGGGAGGCCAGCGGCGCCAAAGGCTGGAGCTACGCCGACTGCCTGCCCTATTTCCGCAAGTCACAGACGCACGATCTGGGCGAAGACGACTACCGCGGCGGCAGCGGACCGCTCCACGTCTCACGGTGCACGCAAAAGGAGCAGATTCTCTTCAGCAAGTTCATCGAGGCCGGCGTGCAGGCCGGGTACCCGTTCACTGAGGACATGAACGGCTACCAGCAAGAGGGGTTTGGCTGGATGGACACGACCGTCCACAAGGGGATGCGCTGGAGTGCCTCGACGGCATACTTGCGGCCGGCGATGACGCGCAAGAACCTCACGGTCGTGACGGACACGCTCGTGAACAAGATTGTGTTTGACGGAAAGAAGGCCGTGGGCATCGCCACGGAACACAACAACAAGAAGACCCAGGAGATGTACCATGTGGCCAAGGAAGTGATCCTCTCGGGCGGTGCCATTAACTCGCCGCAGCTACTCATGCTTTCCGGTGTCGGGGACCGTGACCACTTAAAGGAGATGGATATTCCAGTGGTGCAGCACGCGCCGGCCGTGGGCCAGAACATGGAAGACCATCTCGATTTGTACATCCAGTACGAGTGCACCAAGCCCATCACGCTCCACAATGCGACGTGGAAGTACCCGCACAATATGGTGCGGATCGCGCTCGAGTGGCTCTTTTTCAGAACGGGGTGGGGTGCGAGTGCACACCTCGAGACCGGCGGCTTTATCCGCAGCGCGCCGGGCAAGCGCCACCCTGATCTTCAGTACCATTTCCTGCCCGGTGCGCTGACCGGTCAGCTCACACCAGGGGCCAAGCATGCGTTTCAGGCGCACTGCTCGCCCATGCGGGCGACGAGCCGAGGCTTCCTGAAGCTGCGCAGTACCAACCCACGCGAGCACCCCATCATTGAACCCAACTACCTCAGCACGCAAGAGGATATCGTGGACATCCGCAACGGCGTGCGGCTCACGCGCGAGATTCTCGAGCAACAAGTGCTGGACGAATACCGTGGTGAGGCGATTTCGCCCTCCAAGCATGTCCAGAGTGACGCCGAGATTGATGCCTGGGTGCGGCAGCACACCGAGAGCGCGTACCATCCGTCGTGTACGAACCGCATGGGCACAGACACTGCCAATTCGGTCGTGGATCCGACGACACGTGTCCACGGACTGGAGAATCTTCGTGTCGTCGACGCATCAATCATGCCCAATATTGTGAGCGGTAACCTGAACGGCCCCGTCATCATGCTCGCAGAGAAGGCCGCCGACATCATTCTGGGCAAGACGCCACTGCCAAAGTCGACGGCACCCGTCTACACGGCCAAGAACTGGGAGACCAGCCAGCGGTAAGCACACAACAGCAGAGGGTAAGGCCAGTAACAGAGGCTAAAGAAAAACGAATGAGATTGTGCCTAGCGTCAGTATGGTACGAAAGCAACAACGAATGTACCGGTAGTGCCTTGCAATCCACGTGCTCTAGTCGTCCTTGACGACCGGCGCTTTCTTGCGCTGTCGCAGCTTTTGCTTGCCGTCGTCCTCGCTCCCACTTTCCTTGGCCTTGGCGCTCTTGGGGCTCTTGGCATCGGTGTCGGCCTTCTCCTTTTTCGCGGGGATCTCTTCGCTGCTGTCGTCCACTTCGCCCTTGGCGCAGCACATGAAGAACGCGATCATCAACGTAAACGTCGCAATCAACGCCATCGAGCCAAAGCCCTGGAGCGGGTTCGCGAGCGAGTACTCCCACAGACCCGTCATGGCCTCCGTGAGTTGGCGCGTGTAGCTGTTCTCCTTGGCACGCTTCTCCTCGAGTTCCTTGCGCTCCTTCTCCCGCGCACGCTCTTCTTCCTGAGTCTCGAGCGCGTGCTTGGGCACAAACGTGAGGTTGGCAAACGCCTCGGCCTTGGCAAAGTCGTTGCCGAGCCAAAAGTTGTCAAACGCAATGCCCTCCGACATGGTCCACACTTCGACGGCCAGCGCGCCGATGGGATCGAGCCGCGCCGGGTGGGCGTCCTCGAAAAAGTCGGGGTTCGGGATCTTGCGCGGCGCCCACGCGCCCTTGTAGGCCGGGTTCGGGATCAGTGGGGCATACCACTTGCCCTTGAACGCAGGGTTCGCAATGGTCGGCTGCGTCCATTCGCCGCAACCAGAAACGTCTTCGCACTTGGGGTTGGGCACCTGCGGCGCGACCCACTCGCCATCGTCTTCGTCGTCCCAGTCCTCGGGCTTGGGCACCGTCGGGTCGGGGATCATGGGCTGCTCGTCGTCGAGCCAGTCTTCTGGCTTGGCCGCCGTCTCGTCAGGGATCCGCGCGGGGGCGTCTTCGTCCCAGTCGTCCGGCTTCTTGGCCTCTGGGTCGCGCATCTGCGCGTCTTCGACCCAATCGGCGGGCTTGGAATCGGTCGGATCGTCAATCTCCTTGTCAGGCAGCACCGAGGGCGAGAAATCCTCATACAGACTGCCCTTTGAGACCGACTTCTGGTCGATAAACATCTCGTACGTGTTGTCGTCGCGCACGACGAGCGTGTACAAGTGCGTGAGCCGATCCGACTTGATCTGCGGCGCGCCGTCCATGTGCTTCTCTTCGTACGCGCCCGTGATCGGGTTCTTGTGCTGGAAAATAAAGTGGACCTTGTCGTTGGCGCCGCACTTGTCGGGGCCAAACATGATCACAAACGGCGACGCGTCGCTGAAGTCGGAGTAGTTGTTGGCCTCGTTCTGGCGCAACAGCTTGACGTAGGCGCCGCCGCACGTCAGCCCCTTCTGGAGCTTCACTTCGTACTGCACGACCAGCTCCTTCTTGGCGTCCGAGCCGTCAATCACCAGCGGCGTGTCGAGCTTGACGGCGAGCCCATAGTGCTTGGCCGGCGCGTCCAGCACCAGGCCGCGGTCCTTCTCCAAGTGGCCCGTGCGCACCGTGTACTCGTCGAGCGTGACCTCTTGCGACGAGTACTTCTCGTGCGTGCTCTTGAGCCAGCGCGAGCCTTCGAGCACCTCGTGCTCTTCGAACGTCTCGACAAACAGTCCTTGCTTGGTGATCTCCTGGACTTTGGCGAGCTGGTCTTTGTCCACCACGACCTCTTTCGTTGGCGTCTCGTCGTGGGTCTCTTCGGCCGTGGCGACGGCCAGCAGCAGCGCCGTCGCGCCCGTGAGTCCCCACCGCATGACCTTCATCCTCTTGGCTGCTTCTCTCCCGTCGGCAAATTCCGCTTTGCCTCTTTCCCGGCCTTTGGCTCCACGTGTCAAGGGCGGTCAAGTTGAAGAGGTCGTTGGATTTCTAGAAGATCCCTCGTTGGAGACGGGATCCAGAGTCACGTGTCCCTCGTTGGACGAGATGTCCCGAAAACCGTAGAATAAGGGACACCAGCAGTCTCCATTCGGGACCACGAGGGATCCCACGGCAAGATCGCTTGAAGGGGAAGAACAGGGTTCCCCCTTCCAGAGAGACATTGGACAGCACCATGGACTCTCGCCAGCGCACGCAGTCGCCCGTCGTCACGGGCACGTCCGTGATCGCGCTCAAGTATGCCGGCGGCGTCATGATGGCCGCCGACACGCTCGGCTCCTACGGCTCGCTCGCGCGCTTCACGGACCAGCGCCGCATCACGTCGGTGCACGACACGACGCTGCTCGGCGCGAGCGGCGACTACAGCGATTTCCAGTTTATCAAGGACAAGCTCGACGAGCTCGAAGTGTACGACTACAACCAGGACGACGGCTGCGATCTGAGCGCGCCGGAGATCTACCACTACCTCCAGCGCCTGCTCTACCACCGCCGCAACAAGTTTGACCCGCTCTGGAACACGGTCGTAGTCGGCGGGCTCCACCCGGAGACCAAGGCGCCGTTCCTCGGACAGGTTAATATGATTGGGCTCGCGTTCGAAGGAGACTTCCTCGCGACGGGCTTTGGTCACCACCTAGCCATGCCGCTGCTGCGAACACACTGGCGCGCCGACCTGCCCGAAGACGAGGCCCGCAAGCTGCTCGAGGCGTGCATGCGCGTGTGCTTCTACCGCGACTGCCGCACGATCAACCGCATCCAGTTCTCCAAGGTGGACGCGTCGGGCGTGACGATCGCAGAGCCGGCCCCCATCGACACCAAGTGGGACTATGAGCTGTTCAAGGACCCCAAGTCGAGCTTTGGCGGATCGTGGTAAACGGATTTCGACACGCCGTCGCCATGAGACGAAGGCGAATCGAATCAAAGCTGCATGAGAAAGAGGCAGGCGCTGCAAGTGCGGAAGGCCATCACTGGAGGCATTCCCACCGCCGCAGCACGTGCCGATAATAAAAGAAAAGAAAAACATAAACAGGGATAACGTTCCATCTCCCTTTCGTGAAAAGCCGTCACAGTGCTCGGGTCATGGACTGCCTCAGTCTTTTCTCCGCCGCTTCGTGCGGCGGCGGCGACGGTCCGAGCCCGAGGACGACGACGAGCCGGACGACGACGACGACGAGTCCGAGTCGCTGCTGCTGGAACTGTCACTATCACTGCCGCTAGAGCTGCCGCTGTCGCTGTCGCTAGAGCTGTCGCTGGAGCTCTCACTCGAGCTCTCGCTTCGCGCCCGGCGCTTCTTTCGCGAGCGGCTCTTGGTCTGCTTCGCCTTGTCCTTCTTGTCCTTCCTCTCCTTCTTCAAGCGCTTCTGGAGCGCCTTCTGCGCCGCCGCGTCCTTCTCCGCCTCCTCCGGGGGCTTGTCCTGGTTGAACGGCTGGCGCAGCTTGGGGTTCTTGAGCTGCTGCGACCGCGACGTGCGCGCCACGTACACGGCGTCGTTCTTGCACTCGTACGTCCAGTGGCCCGGGCGGAGACACTTTTGGCACTGCGCGCTCGCGGACGCTGCCGAGGAGCCGACGCCTCGTCTCTGCACGCGCACCTCGTCCGTGCTGGTGAGGTACATGTTGCGCTTGGCCTCCTTACGCATGGCCCACTGCGTCGGCGCCGCCGCCTCGTCCTGCTGGCGTCGCGCCATCTCTCTTTCTCTCAATGACCAAGGGAACCTCGTATCGTATTTTTATCCAATCCAATCCATCCAACTAGAGACGCGGCATTCTCAGTGGCTAGTAAACCGCGACGAGCGCCGCGTCGGTTCGTGGGACGCGCACCGCCGCGCAATGGCTGTGACGCGCGCCAGGCGCTCCTGCCGCGCGAACAGCGTCGAGAGCGGCGGCGTCGTCGGGTCGGGCATCGACGCAATGTAGCCCGTGGGCTGCGACCCGACGACGGCCGTGATGTAGTCCACCGCGCCCTTCTCCACGTCCGCGCGCGTCGTGGCCTCGGGCGCGGCCTCCATGGCGCCGACGGCGCGAGCGGCCATGGCGGCCCAGTCGACGCGCCAGAGCGCCAGGCCGTACGCGAGCAGCTTGAAGATCTCCATGCTCAGCACGCCGACCCAAAGCGCGCGGAACCCGTAGCCCAGTGTCAGGCCTGCGCCATGCGTCAGTGTATTGTGAAGATTTCTGGGAGATGGGAGATACGTACCGCCGACGTACGCGACCGGCAGGTTGACGCACCACGTCGCGACCGTGCTCGCCCAGAAGATCACGCGCACTTGGCTAGCATCCCCCATTCGTCAGCCACGAGAATCCACTAGAGCCCAGTCGCACGAACGCACCTCATGCCCGTGAGGACGCTGCCCAAGAGGATCTCGACCGACTCGACCACGTACGCGAGGATGAAAATGGGCAGCACGTCGCGGCACGTCGCGACCAGCACATCATCCGTCGTGTAGATCGCGATGACCTCGTGGTCGAGCTTGTGCGTGAAGAGCGCGAGTACCGTAACGACCGCGAACGTGCAGACGAGGCCGAGCTTGGCGACGCGCTGCGCGGCCCTGGGCAAGCCAGCGCCCAGGTAGTTGGCCACGCGGACTTGCGTGGCGCAGCCGTAGCCCCAAAAAAGTGCCCACAGTAGACTCCACATCCCAGCCACCACGGCGTTGGCCGCAATGATCTCAGGCCCGAGCTTGGCGGCGACCAGTGAGACCAGTGCGTTGGCGAGATTCGAGACGAAGCTGTTGCCCGCGAGCGGTCCAGCGATCGAGGCAAACGCCCGCAGCCGACAGAGCGTAAGTGCGCGGCGGTCCCACCCACTCCACGCACGCGTGTGATGCTGCTTGTAAAGGAAGCCGTACGCGAAGAGCGCGCACGGCTGGTACCACGCGGCCACGACCGTCGAGAGCGGCGAGCCAACGAAGCCCAAGCCGCGCCAGCTGCCGAGTCCGTAGATGAAGATCGAGTTCCCAGCGATCGCGACGCCGATGGAAGTGATGCCCACTAGGGTCGTCGCCATCAGCACGCCCATGGCCTGCAAGTATTGGCTAATCCAGCAGAAAGCGAGTGGGTAAACGTAGGAGGAGAATGATAGGGACCGGGCGTACCGCAGGCACGCGTAGATGAGCGACGGCAGCACGGAGAACGAGAGCACCCGTGAAAAGGTCGTCGCGAGTGCGATGACCTCTTGATCATCGGTCGAGTACTCGAGCACGGCGCCGACGCACCAATACCATAGAAACACAGGAAGGGACAGCACGGTCGTGAGCAGCAGTCCGAACTGCAGCCAAATGCCCGTGAGATGGCGGTTGCCAGCGCCCCACGACTGACCGCAGAGCTGGAGGAGCAGGCGCAGGCTCACTGAGTCAAGGAAAAGAAGGCAGTTGTCATGATGGGAAGCGGACAGGAACGTACGGTGATGAGTGCCGAGGCCGACGCCCATACCGCCATGAGCGGTGCACTGGTCCAGACCTGCGCGAGTGACGCTGCCGCGAGTTCCGGCACGCCCATGTGGCCCAGGAACACGGCGTCAATGGCCGTGAGTACAATACGCGAGACGGTCGCGAGGCTCACTTGCACGGCCATGGACGAGAGGCCGATAAACTCGTGCCACATCGACGACTCGGCGGCCATGGCGTCACCCGCGTCATTGCCATCGCGCTGTTGTGTCTTGGTTTTCGAAAGCAGGGGCGTGGACTCTTCCATCAGTGGCGTCTGCTGCTGGTTCGTAATTGCTTGAGTGGAGCAGGCTGGAAAAGGTCAAGGCGTAAGTACCCCTTCGCGCAAAGCCGTTTCAAGACGGTAGCCGAAACGCGTCGACAGCAGTTTCTAATACTCAGCGGTGGGTACCCAGGAGACGCCGCCTCGTTCCGCCTCTCGTTCAATCTTGAACCACGACGTGAGCAATGGGTGCGGCACTAGCGACGTGCCGTGTCGATGCCACGAGCACCACGCACTGGCCACTGCTGCGCGCGTACATGGGGCACTCGCTTAGGTCACTGGGTGAGTGTGCCAGCATTTTTCTGGGGCGGAATGAAAACAGCGAGCACGATGAAGAGGACGACGAAAACGACGAAGCCGATATCGGTTACCTGCCGTCGGTATACCCGCGCTACTTGACGCTGGACCACTTTGAAGAGGTCTTTGGCCTGCTTGTGGCCGATGCACAACCGCATTTTGCCTTCTTCCAGCACGTCGGCAGCAGTACCGTCTGCGCGCACCACGTCTTTTGCTGTCTTGCAGTGCTGGCGAAAGCCGATCTCCACGCCAAGGTGCTTTTCTTGCTGGGTCTCTACACGACGGACGCGCATGGGCAGCTCCCGACGGAGCGGCGCCGCATGCTATTGCGGGACTTTCTGTCGGCCGTGCCGCGCGTGTTCAGTCTCACAGAACCCATTGACGGAGCCGTAGTGAGCTTCTTGGAGGTAGAGATCTGACGTTTGTACACGAGCCGCCAAGACGTTGGCTAACGGACTTCTTGTCACTCTGTCCCAGAAAGAGTTGCTGACGAGAGAAGAGCCGAGCCTGGGAAGCTGTCGTGAGCTATACGACTATTGCTTCACGACCGCACGCATAAGCGGCTTTCTACATGAGATCCAGTCGGCCGTCAACGGTACGTCGGGGCGTGGAGAGAAGCGTGCGTGTCGTGGCAGAGTGAAATGACTCATTGGAAGGGGTTGCCCATTAGAGCTGGCACTCTTGCGAGACAAGGACACGAGTGTCGCGCTTCACCCGACAGCGTTAAACGCCACCAAGCCCGGGACGGAAGGCGGTCGCCTCAAGCTACTCAATCGAGGTGCGACCATGCGCCAGTTCACACACGAAGCGCTGCTCTGGTCCATGCGTGTACGGTTCGCATTCGATACATCCTCGACCCGTAGTCTTTGCTGAACTACGATTGTGAGCGGATGCTACGTTAGGCTCGGGACCTCCAGTGGTTTTGGCGCCAAGACCACGTGAGACTGCCGGACGAGACCCTTGTATGTGACGCTCTCCGCGCCATGAAGGACCAACAGAACGCGAGCGCCTTTGTGGTGGTGACGTCGCTCTCGGCCAGCTGTGCGGGTTTTCTCACACTGGATGATTTCCTCAAGTGCGTAGCCCGCCCCTCAAACAGGCCGAGTTTCCGTCGCTGACGAGCCGTCATGTTCTACAGCTTCTTTGTCGACCTATTACCTGACGAAGCGGCGTCCACTCCTTCCATGGGCGAGTATATGCGCGTCCAAGTGGCCAAGGCAGGGCAGCTCTTCGCGCATGCGTCCTTGCGGGCAGTACTAGCCAGTATCCAGGACACAGTCAAACCACGGAGCGACCGTACGCGCTCGCATGTCAGCACCTCCAGATATCAGACCGTGGCCGACGATGAGTGTCTCTTCAACGTCATCCTTCGACTGGCGTGCGGTGCACATGCAGTCGCCGTGCTCACACGACTGAGTGCTACTGGCTCGTCCGACTCTAGCTCACTGACAACTGATCCGCTGCTCGGACGCGTCTCGGTCTTTGACATTCTCGAGTGGCTCTGCGAAGACGTCTCCCTGCTGAGTGCGTGCTTATCGATCTTCGCTCCCATTCGTTGCACCTGACTCTAGGATGCGTGTGCTTTGCAGATGGCAAGGAACAGTTCGCCGTGGCGTCCTTCCCGGGGTTTTACAGTACGCCGGCCACGTTTACAGCGGTTCAGCCTGACTCTTCATACAGTCAGCCACGACCGTGGCTTTTAGATGCGGTCGTGGCCATGAGGACCCAGCGAACGACCTGTGTGCTCGTCACCAGCGTCACAAGCAACCCTGAGTCATCCCAGCAAGATGCCTATCTGCTGAGGTGCGTCGGGCGTTAGGTCTACATTCGTTTCCTCTCTATTGCCAACTGATGAACCGAGTGTTAAACAGCGCTGAGAGTATCCGAGAGGTCTTTGCGTCGGACGAGAATGTGGAGAACGTTACCTTTGAGGACCACGCTCGCTTTCCAACACCCGTCGACGCGCTGACGCCGCTGCACGTGCTGCTGACCAGACGGCCCCACGCGTTTGCACTGGCCTGCTTTGTTCAGAGCGAGGATTCTCTTGCAAGCGTCGTCCACAAGATGGTGGCGACTCAGTCACGGCACCTCTACATCAAGGACCCTCTCTCGGAGACAGTGCAAGGCGTTATTCGAGCCACCGATATCCTGCGGCTGCTGCTTCAAGAGGAGCACGGACAACCACGCAATGCTTAAGCTTCACGATCGATCTATGTGAGAGCCCGCTGGGTTGGTTAGCTTCCTACGCGACTCGCACGATGAAGTTGTTTCGCCGGCCCGACCGCAGCAGCAGGATGGATCCGTCGACAAGGTTGCTCCCCTCCAGCACCACGGCATCGGACGTTACGCGCTCCTGGTTGAGGTACACGCCGCCGTCTTTGATGAGTCGCCGGCACTCGGCCTTGGACTTGGCCAGGCCCACAGCGACCGCAACGTCCACGAGCGTGTGACCGACCACCTTGTCGCGGGAGAGATCAAACAGCGGCGCGTCTCCGGCCATCGCCATGACCTTGGCGGCCGTGAGCTCGGCGGCACTGGACGCACCCTTCCCGAAGAGCAACTCGGTCGCGTCGTGAGCGCTGCGCAGCGCCGCCTCGCCGTGCATCGTCGTCGTGATGCTGTCGGCCAGCACACGCTGCGCCGCTCTTTTCTCTGGCGCTTTGTTGTGTTCATGGACAATCTCCGCGATCTCGTCCACGTCCAAGAACGTAAAGCTCTTGAGCAATTGGTCCACGTCGCGGTCGTCGGCGCGCAGGAAGTACTGGTAGAAGTCAAACTGCAAAGCAGACAAATGAGTGAGGCACCGACACACGCGACAGCTTCTCGTGATCTGATCTCTTACGCACCACAGAGGTCTTGGTGGCATCGAGCCAAATGGCGTTGCCCGCCGACTTGCCGTACTTTTCGCCGCTCGCGGTCGTGAGCAGAGGCAGCGTGACGCCGAACGCGTCCTCGTCGGCGCCGAGCGACTTGCGGATGAGCTCCGTGCCCGAGACAATGTTGCCCCACTGGTCACTCCCGCCGATCTGCGCGACGCAATTGTGGTGGCGGTGCAAGTGGAGAAAGTCGTAGGCCTGGAAGAGCTGGTACGAGAACTCGAGATAGCTGATGCCCTGGTCGCTCGCGAGCCGCGTCTTGACGCTGTCGCGCGTCAGCATGGCGTTCACGCGGAAGTGGCGGCCAATGTCGCGCATCCACGCAACCGCCGACATGCGGTTATGCCACTCAGCGTTGTTGAGCACGATCGCACCCGTGCGCGGACAGTCAAAGTCGAGCACGGGCGACAGTCCCTGGAGGATGCGGCTCGCGTTCTCGTGGACCACGTCGTCCGAGAGCAGCACGCGATCTTCGGACTTGCCGCTCGGATCTCCAATGAGCCCCGTGGCGCCGCCGACCAGGAGAATGGGCCGCATGCCGGCCTGCTGGAAGTGGCGCAACGCGATGCCCTGCAGCAGATTGCCCAGGTGCAGCGAGTTGGCCGTCGGGTCAAAGCCGCAGTACACCGCTGGAGCGGCCGTCGTCGCAGAGGCCTTGTGCAGGCGCTTGTCGATGAGCTGTCCGGCGTCCTGGTGCGTGAGCGCGGCCAGCATGCCGCGCGCGCGAAGCCCATTGATCGCGCGGCTCATGATCGATCTCTCCGATTGTGTGTGGCTCAGCAGATCACCCTCATTCGAGTGACAGTGACATTGTTTCGTTTTTATGAAGTCGGGAATCTCTCTCTATAAGAGCCGACGCACCTCCAAGGTGCGCCGCAGGTAGACGATCTGCGAGAAGGAGACGATGGCCAGCACGACCGCCTCGATGCACGACCACCACATGATGCGACTGTGCGTGCTCGTGATGACTGTAATACAACGGGCGGTCAGGTGTTGGCACGGCAACAGACCCGCTATTAGCGGCGCGTACCTTGCGTGTGGTAGCTCTTGATCGTCTTCATGTACGCCTGCGTGTCCTTGACCGTGTCGAGCGTCGCCGAGAGTTCGTACACGAGATCTTCCAGCTCCTGTACTTGCTCTGTGAAGAAACATGCTAAAATGAGTGGTCCTCAACGATCCATGCGAACAGCGCTGGGGACTCACTGATCTTGGTGGCATCGGCGTTCGACAGCACCTCGTGGGCTGGGTCGTCGGCGTGGAACGAGAAGCCCACGACAATGTCGCCGACCGACGAGACCGTGTTGCGGAAGCAAAGCGTGAACATGCCGCCCTCGCCGATGGGGCCCAGGTACCGTCCGGACGCGCCTTCGTTTGTGTAGACGACGGCGTTCGAGCCGTCCTTGAGGTCCACCACGAGCGTGTCGGCGACGCCGTGCAGCACCTCGTAGTTGAGCGAGATACCGTGCTTGTACTTGGCGACGTCCAGTGAGAAGCACTCGTCAGAGGCCATGGGCACATTTGCGTGGAGCGCCTGCGCGCCCAGCAGCAGCGCCGCCACGGCGCACAGCGTGAGCAGCACTCGAGAGCCCATACCTGATGTGCCACGTTTCATAAGACGCGTTCGGATGTCACTATAATGAGGTGATTGGCCTCGAATGTCACTAATCCGTATCTGTCATTCGCCAAAACGACGTGGCATCCAGCGGCCCACACTTGAAGGACAAGATGATGCTGGCCGTGCGCCGACAGCTAGACCAGCTCTTCACGGTCCACGCCGTCATCGCCATCGTGACGGGCGTGCTCTGTTTCCTCACGCCGCACTCGCAGCTCTCGCCGATCCTGGGCGACGCCAACAACACGCATTTTGCCCACGAGTTCATCCGCCTCTACGGTGCGTATTCCAAAAGATCCCCGGTCTTGAAAGAACCAGCCACACTTACGGTCGTGGCCATGGCTATGCAAACACACAGGCGCACTGACGCTCGCGCAGGGATGGCTCGTGTGGCGCACGCGGCTCGTGAGCGACGCGCTCGTGCGCCGTACGTTCTGCCAGGCCTACTGTATCTGCTTCTCGCTGCAGGCGCTCGCGCTCGTGCGCGCGCAGTTTTCGGCGCCCGAGAGCCACTCGATGCTCCACTGGATCAACATTTTCGTGCTGGGCGGCCTCGGCGCCGCCTACGGGTACTTCCTTGCGTTCAAGACCATCAAGGCGTTTGAACTGCCCGGCGGCGACAAAGGCGGACTCTAAACCAATGTCTCATGTCCATATATTACCACTTTTGCAGCCATGTACTGCGCATCCCCTGTCCCCACTATGTCTATTCAACGACCACGGATTCCGGTGCTGCCGCTGCCACGGGCGATGGCGGCGGTTTGCTGGGTGCAGCGTCGTCAGTCTCTGTGAGATCGATCGGATCTTGATTCTCTTGGGCCGACTCTGTCACGAGCGTCGGCGCGATCTTCCGCTTCTTGCGCACTTGCAGCGTGTTGACTACAGTGGCGGAGTCAGACACATCAATGGGCTGAGCAGCATCGCCGCCAAGCATTTTAGATGCGTCTCGCTTCTGGAACGCTTGCAACAGAGGCGACGTAATGACCGCTGCGGGCTTCTTCTTGACGACCGCCGGACTCTTTGCCGTAGCGTTGGCATTGGCGTTGCCAGCGGCGGCGTCTTCACTGACAACCTGAGGCTTGATTTTCTTCTTGGTGGCCTTGGTGACGGTGAACATGGCTTGCATTTTCTCCTCGTTCACGCGGACGGATTCTAGAACAGATCAAGGCGAGTAAGTAATCAGAGCGAGAGCCTACGGTTCTGAGGCGTGGACACACCTTCGCGGGGCACGCTGGCCCCAAAGAAGCCATCCGCGAATCGAATAAATGAGATGTAACCATCCATCGACGCCACGCTAAGAATCTGGCCGTCCGCAGACCACGTCGCGTCCGTGAGGTCCGCATAGTGGAGGTTTTTGATCGTGCAGATGGGGTGGCGTTGCTGAGACACAAGAACCCAGTACGTTGAGAAAGACTGCCCCACTGCCAACATGAGCGGAATCAAAAAACGAACCTGTGTGTCATAGACAATGACGGCGTTGAGAGTGATCACCGCAAAGATCGATCGCTGCGGCATGCGGAAGAAGTTGCCGCTCGCTTTGGTGGTGTCAGCTTCGTCTCGCAAGTGATACATGAGCGGATTGCAGCGCACGCCCAGTGATGCCTTCTCTTGCCCCGGCAAATGGAGCGCTGGCTTGCTCATGTTGCCTCGCGCAAAGGCATACACCGTGTTGACAGGGGTGGCGCCCTCAGACGGGCGGAACACGCCAGTCGGTGCGAGCAAGTAACTGCCGCAAGGCGTCCACGAAAGGCGGCGCGCAAACACGGGACACGTGTCGTCCAGGAACATGCGGTGCTTCGGTGGGCCTTTGCTGAAGGCGGCGTCTTCCTCTTTGGCTTCTTCCGCCTCCCGATCGTTCGATTGCTGCGGGAACTCGCGCGTCTTGAGCGTGATGAGGTTGCCGCACTTGCGGGTCTGTTTCTTGGAGGCGTTCTGACGGCTGATGGGGTCGAAGCCCTGGAGCGAGTACACGCGGCACGTGCGGTCATTGCCCTCGGTCACGAGAAACTCTCCAAGCGGATCCCACGCGACGCCCTGCACGTACTGCGTGTGGTCCTTGCGGCGCTCGACGACTTCGCCCTTCTCAACGTTCCACACGACCGAGCAGTTGTCGACCGAGCCCGAGCACAAGTGGACCGAGTCGGGCGACCAACAGAGATCCGTGATGTCGCCCTTGTGGCCGCACGCCAGCAGAGTGCGCGAGACGTCGCTAAACGACGTGATGCTGTCCCAGCGCCAGTCATCGCCGGCGGTCTTTGGTTTGGTCCAGACAATGATCGTCGAGTCGTCACTGGCCGAGGCCAAGTACTGTCCGTTGGGTGAGAACCGCACACAGTTGACGCTGCGGTCGTGGCCCGAGAGACTGAAGATGAACTCGAGGTCGTTCTCCTTCACCTGCGGCAGCACGCGCCAAAGCTTGATCTCCTTGTCGGCGCCACCCGTGGCCAGGATCGTCGTTGGCGTCTCTGTCGCAGCGGCGCCGCGGTCATGGAGGAAGTCGAGTGAGAGCACGGCCTCGTTGAGCCCCGTGGGGCCACAGTGCCAGCGGATCTCGGGCGTCGCGACCTGCACGTCGCAGGCGCTCGTCTCTGTCTCTTTCGTCGTCATCGGTGCCACGTCCGTCTTCTTGGGGGTTGCCGGTGGGGTTGCCGGTGGGGTCGCCAGTGGGGTCGCCATGGTCCGAGTCAGTCGCGTCTTTGCGGATGAAGTAGATGATGGCGAGGGGCAACATTCCCGCCAATTTGGTTGCCGCGCCAAGAGGGTACTGTTGCATTCCCACTAATTACGATACTCGGTTAAGTGCGGCTGGGCTTCCCCTTGAAGCTGTTATTAAGTGCGCCCCGCTAAAGTGCGACCTTCCGAACATTCTTCTGTCTCTCCGTGTTTCGTCCAATGAGAGACTGCCCCCTTCCGCTCTGCCTGTCGCAGAGTGTGGGTCGCCACGCCCCTCCTCATCCAGCGCGGAAACGCGAACGTCGACTTCTCCCTCGCGACCATGGCGGCCATGGACAAGTGGACGAGCTACTTCACGTCCCATTTCTATGCCATCAAGATGCGGCCCGTGTCGGCCTTCGACCCGTCGGGCTTCCTCATCCTCATCACGGCCGTGCTGCTGCTCGTGGGCGTGGTCGCCGCCAGCGCGCAGCACGTGCGGCTGCGCTCCCATGTCAAGAAGAATCTACAGGACATTTCCGACTATGTGGAGGAAAGCAAGTCCAAGCTCGAAGTGCAGATGCAGTACGTCAAGGGCCGCGCGATCGACCACTCGGGGCGCCAGGGCTTCATCGCCGAGATGCTCAGCTTTGCCTACTTGTCGCGACTCGCGTTCTCGGTCGGCGTGTTTGCCATTGCATCCTACCTGAATGCGCTGGCGGCCGTGATCGCTGGCTGGCGCACGCCCAACGTCGTCATACTGAAGCTCGACAAGACCGATTCCGGTTCCAAGACGCTGCCCGATCTCGGCCACGACCTCTTCAAGTATGTCATGACCAAGATCTACGGACACACCACGTACATCGAGTGGTTCGATCTGCCCGATGAGTTCATCGGCGCTGTCGGCACGGCCGTGGGTATCTTGTTGGTCTTGCATCCTCGTGTACGTACCGAGTATCCGCTTTCTTTGCTGGAGTAGCTGCGGACTTATGACGGCGTACGTTGTAGCGGTTGCTGATTCTGCGTCGCTTCTGTGCAATCTTTGCCTGCATCAACTTGATGCGCGCGTGCTGCGTCGCCGTGACGTCGCTTCCGGACGCGAGCCCCATGTGCATCTCCCAGTTCGATTCCGATCGCGGCAAGTTCAAGTCATTGCCCATCTTCCCCAAGTACGTACGATCCTCATGTCGTGTCCCACTCTGCACACATCCTCATCTCATGCGCACTGCTGTAGGGCGTTTATTCGCGCCTGGAAAGTGCTCACGCGGCCGTCTCAGCACATTACCTGCGGAGACATGGTCTTCAGTGGCCACGCTGTCTTCCTCATGCTCTGCTCGATGATTGTCCACACGGTGCGTCCTCGATCCCTAAGATTGCAACGAGCATGACACTGACTGTTGGGTGATGTTCTAGTACTGCGTCCGTGCCGAGCTGAACACGCCCTTTACTCGCCGTTACTCGTACGTGCTGTGGATGGTTCGGTACTGCGTCTACGCGGCGTCGGCCGGCGGCGTGTTTGCGATCATCGGCACGCGGCTCCACTACACGCTGGATGTGCTCATCGCGATCTACATCTCGGCGCAAGTGTGGTTTACATACCACTGGCTGGCGTCGAATCCGCAGGGCAGCTTCCGCATCCTCAGCTGGCTCGAGCACGCCGAGGTTCACGTCGTCGACTTGGACGCATACCGCAAGGCGCGCCGCTCGGGCAACCTGGAGTTGGAGAAGAAGTTCAGCTCGGAACTGATCACGGTCCCCGGGCTGCTGCTGGATCCAGACCTCACGGAGTTCGCTGAGAAGACCAAGACTGTGGACGACGCCAGGAAAGTTGCTGCCGCGAAGAAGAAGAAGAAGAACTAGTCTATGGGACAGCAGGCAGGTAGATAGATCTATAGAGCCTTTTTATTGGGTCTTCTTTGCTGCCTGGGTATTCCCTGTGCCGGCCTTGGCCATAGCCTGCGCCACTTTGAACTTGAGCTGGTCCTCGACCACAGGCCACTCGCTGTTGATCAGGGCGAAGACCACCGTGTCGCAGTTGCAGTCCTTGACGACGCGATGCTTGCGTAAAACGCCTTCAAAGGTGAACCCCAGCGAGTGACCGGCGCGGCGTGCGCGTACATTGTGGCCGTCGCATCGCCACTCGACGCGGCGGTACTTAAGCTGGAAGAGGTGCTGCAGCACGAGCAGCACGGTCTCAGTCATGGCGCCCGTGCCCTGGAACGCCGGCGTGAGCCACAGGCCGGCAATCTCCACTCGCAGATCCAAAGGCGAGTGGTTGCAGAGAGAGACCATGCCAATGGGCAGCGACGATGCTGCGTCGGCCTGTTGACGAAGAGGACAGTTGGCGTGAGAGAAGAGTTTTAGGAGGTCAAGACGCTCCGCCACGTACAATGACATAATGGCGGTTGTCGGGGAGATCCACGCAGTGTCCCGCCGCAAACTGTGCCGCCGACTCGAAGGGTCCGTGGTCTAGATGCCGCCAAACCATTTCGTCTGCGTTGAACACAAGCTCTCGGTAGATCCCACTCCTGCAGCACAAATTAGCTTTCTTCGACCAGCTCTTCAACGCATTCCCAAGCCACGTACTTTGATTGGCCGCACGAGATCGCATGCAGTTCAGCGGCATCGTTGGCTGGAGAGAAGTTGCGGATCGTGACGACTTGCCCTTGAAGCGGCGCCTCCAGTAGCGCGGGCTTGCGTGGCTTGGATCGGGCCAGCTCGAGCAGCTCATCATAGAGCTGAGGCTTGAGCTCGCCAGGCGCAGTCGGCAGACCCATGGCCTCCTGCCGCATGCGCTCAAACGACCCGCCATTGTGCAGCAGAAAGTACACCAGGAGGATCGTGCCCACGAACACGACGCCGCCGGCCGCGATCCCCACGAGCACCACCGTCGCCACCATCTTTGCTCACGAGATCTGAAGCGACTAGCAACAAGCTCACAGTATATTTTAACCAATCAAGTCCCTCTTTCTAGTCTTTTGGCCAATAGTGTTCGAGTACGATGATGGCTGAGTGTCATTCGCCTGCTGGTCAGCTCACCACAATCCGCAATTGAGACCAAGGCGCCATGAACTCGGTGGGAGCGCCGGCGCAGAGCAAGCGGCCGCCGGAGAAAGGATCCTTCCCGCTGGACCACTATGGCGAGTGCAAGCCCAAGATGAAGGTGCGTTTGCCGTTTCTTTCTTTTCTCTCGCTTTCGTGGCGGGGACGATGTGCTCAATCCGGCGGCTCTGGCGGAATGCGCAGGAATTCCTCGCGTGTCTGCGCGAGAACAAGGCCAGCCACATTGACTGCAAGCACCTCTCTAAGTCGTACTTGGAGTGCCGCATGGATAAGTACGTTTCGCGAAGTCCCGACTCGTGGTGCGTGGGAGACTAATCCAGTGGAGGTGCTGTGAGCAGGGGGCTCATGCAGGAAGAAGAGCTGAACAACTTGGGTTTCCACGACAAGGGCATGCAAAAGCGAGAGCGTGGGCGGTCCCACGAAGGGCGCAAGGAAGGTGAGTGCCCCAGAAGCAGCGCTGGCAACGGGAGAAAGCTCTCTGGAGGCTCATGTCGGCATCCACTACAGGCGAGGGCTTCGTTGCGGGGCTCGGTGTTAAGGCTCCGCGATACAAAGACTAGAAAAATGTTTTGCCAGCCGAGAAACTTTGCGTGTTTCGTTCTCCCCTTCATATCTTGTGACGAGTGGCTATCGATCCGGTCGCCCCTTGGATGACATGCCCGTACTGATCGCACTGTCCATACTCAGCTGGGTCTCGAGCTCCAAGACGCGCATTTTCAGGCGTCCGATTTCAGTGGCTGCGGCCTTAGCATTCGCTTCGAGCTGCTGCTCAAGCACTCGAACACGAATAGCCAAATGCGGTGAGTCACGCTCGGATGACGTGAGCTGGGGCTGAGCAGCTCCATTGGTTGTTGGGTTTGGCGTCGACACCGAAGGAAGCTGCTGTACTGCTACGGCGTTTTCCAGCTTGCGGATGACCTTTTCCTGCATTTGAATCGTACGCTAGCGCAGACATGTACATATGTCAGTCAGTGTTTGATGAAAGCAAACTCACAGGTGAGGGAAAGACCTGTAGCTCTCCGTGTTGCGCTTTGTCTCTCTGGAGACGCTGGATGAGCCCAGCCTGAACCACGTGGGCGCGCTCCAACTCGGCATATTTTCTCTGTGAGCAAAAAGCGCATGCATGACATCCTATCATCTCATATGAAGAGTGCAATCAACGTACTTCGGAGAGTTCAAGCGCAGTGACCGCTCGCTTGGCCTCCACCAGCTCTGCCTCGGTGGCGACATATCTCTCCTCCAGCTCCTTGTACTTGAAGATCAGCCTGTTCAGCCGCTGCGCACCGTGGCTATCCAGTCTCAAACCAGTCATGCCGCCAGTCGCTGCCAACAACTCGCGCGTTTGTTGGGCATCGCGCTGCTCCACCTCCTGCAGCTTGGCTTGCTGCTGAGCGATCTGCTCGTCACGTGCGCGCACTTCTTTCTATGTCCCGATACAATACATGGGTCGTCAATTGAACGGGATGACGTCGCATCAGCCATCATACACGTACCCTGGCCGCCACGAGTTCCAAACCACACTTGCGGAGTGCTGTCGCATGGGTGTCCGCGTCGCGTTGCAGCTGTGGACGACAGAAATCACTTCAGTCACGAATACAGTGGATACAAATCGGCCCAAGCACAGACCTTGGAGATGGTCTCTTGCTTCGCCATGACTTCCTGCTGGAGCAAGGTGATGTGGTGATTCAGCGGGTCTTCCGCTTGCCGCGTGCTTGCAACTGTATCTACTGTGCCACCGCCATCGGAATCACCATGCTGGGAGCTCGTCGTGGCCAAGTAGCTTGCGAGCAGGCCGCTGAGACCGCCTTCGTCGCAGAACGACGAGATCGGATACCGATTCAGACCGCGGCACATGGCGCCGGTCCACTCGAGTGCCTGCAGCGCCATGCGCTTCCGGTGGCGGCGATTGGTCGTGATCACGCGTCGATTCACACTCGCGCGGTGGAAGACTTCCCATGCCTGCTTGTCCCACCGTCGCACAGTCGCAAGTAGTCCGACACTGCCAGGCGGCTTGGTTGATTCGCTGGGGAACGACAACGAGGAGTTCAAACGGGTAGCCGTGCCGTCGCGGGGAACAGTGTCGAGTGCCAGTGTACTGGTCGCGACACACTGGAGCGCGTGCGAGCCGCCGCTCACCACAACCGAGTACACGAACGCGTACACCTGGTTAACTGAGGGACAGGATACGTCCGAGTTGGAATACGAAAATATCGCTGGAAACTGCCACTGAGATCGCTTCTGAGTCGCGCCGTCAGCGTGCTTCTCTTTCGCAGTCGGTGTGATCCACACGTGGCTATCTGGAGCAGGTACGGTGGATGAGTTCATATCGAGTATCTTGAAGAGATCTCTCCCATCCATTGACATATCCATCGGCGCTGTTGCAAGCACCACCATTGCTGCTGGTCTCGTCTGTTGCGGGTCGCTTGGCGCGGCGTCTTGTATCTCCTGCACCAGAATTTCCAGCACTTCGTCTGAGTCTTCCAAGCCGTCTGCATTAGTGAGGGACAGATACAAACGCGGCAATGGCTGTGTTGTCGGCGGTGCGAGGTCGATGGCGATGTGGTGCGGCACGCGACGCATCGCCTGCGCCTGCAGCGGCAGCGACACGGACGCCAGCAGTGCGTCTTCCTGTTGGCTCGGATCACGGCGCACGACGTCCACATGGAGTGCCCACGCAGCAGCGTCTCTCTGCTGTCCCCAGTCGATGGGCAGCGACACAAGTAGCAGCTCATTCCACATGGGGTCGGCGCTCCGCTCGATCACGCGGCTCGTCGCGAATGGCGAGCTCCGGAGCTCGTAGCTATTGAGCTGCGCTTCTTCTCCCTTGTCTCTTTCGAGTGGATAAGATCCATTCGAACGACGACTGACTCGCAGCGCAACGTACGTATTGAGCTGGTCGGGTCCGTTCCCGTCATCCTCGAGGTCCTCCGGCACGAGACTGTCGAGGTGCTCGCCCCAGTGCACAAGCACGGCCAGGAGCCGTGTCTTGCGAGCTCCGGACGCCGTAAAGGGCCGCTGCAGCAGCTGCAGTGCGCTGTCACCATCGCCGGCATGTCGCAGTGGCGACGCGCATCCAGAGGGCGGCGCGAGCGGCGCATGGGCAGTCGCCTCTGCTGCCATGCCATGTCATGCCGTGCCCGCGAAGCGTCGTAGTTAACTTGCCAAATGCATTCAATTAAGTGAACCTCGCGATCTTGAAGAGCCGCAATTAGATATACAATTAGATATAGAAGATCTCCCTTGTGGATATGGGCGTCGCTTCTTCGTCCAGCGCTCATGGGTACGCGACGAGCGAGGCCGCGCATTGGTCCATTGGTGTGCCCATCGCGAGTCCCGTCGTGTCGCCGCGCACATCCACGCGCGAGAGTGACTATGTGTACACTCTGGTGTTCGCCAACACCAAGGCCGCCGACCCCGACTCCGACGAGCAAGACGTCGCCGGCAACCACGAGCGCGTGAGCTATGCCGACGCGCAGGCAACGGTACGCAATGTCACGGGCGGTGGCAGAGAACGCGAGGAGCGCGTCATGGACGAGTTTCGCGCCGCGTGGATGGCCAAGTTCCGCACGCCGGCACCGGCGCCGCACGACTCGATCCCGTGGCTCTACTTCCAGGAGCTCATGCGCGAGCTGATCGTACAGCGCTTTGACGCCGTGCCCGATCTCTTTGTCAAGACTTCCGTCTCGGAGGACGGACGCTCGCTGTTCATCAGCTTCCGCCCGTCCAACGCTCTGCTCTGTGCGACCGCCGATCGCCTGCAAATGAAAGTCGCAATCATGGCCGAGGTGGATCCGGGCGAACGCTACTGGTCAGCCGATCCGGCGCGCGCGGCCGCCGAGGCGTACCAGTGGTCCAAGTCTGACGCACAGGAAGAACTCTATCGCATGTTCCTTGCCGGCAAAATCTCGGCCCAGGAGGCGCAGCTCTTTGACGACGCCAGCGACCGCGAAGACCCCGGGATGTGGTCGCGCCGTATCCACGCATTGCGGAGGTTTTGCGACCTGGACGTCGCCAAGGTCGTGGCCCATCAAGAGGCGTCTGCGACCATGGAGATGGCCTTCTTACCCTTCAAGAACCGCGCGTCGCTTCGCTACCTCTACCGCCAGATCGACGGGCAAGGCGGCGACGACGCCACACCCTTTCGTGTCGTCGACAAGATTCGGCTCACAAAGGCCATCATCGATGGCGAGTTTGATTGCGATGCGCTCGTGGAGGCGCGGCTGCTAAATCATCATTACTGCCTCCATACGCACCACACGGACGCCGTGGATACGTCCATTGACGTGCTGCGTGCCCAGTGGGGTGCGCTCACGAGTCCGTGGCTGCTCTACCTTCAGGGGCTCACACAGCTCTCACAGATGCTCCACTACCAGCCGATTGCCCACGTCCGCAACTATTTTGGCGAGGAGCTCGCGTTGTGTGCGTGCCTTGTGGTTCTCTTCAACGTTGTGGTGACTGACTGTGACTCAATGGGATACTCATGAGTAGACTTTGCGTACACGTCCTTCTACGCCCATGCACTTCAATGGCTCTGCGTGGCTGCGATGGCCACGGCTCTGCTCCATGCGTCTGCCGGCGTGAATCCCGACTGGTTCTGCATTGCGTTTGCGGTCGTCAACACAGCGTTCACGCAGGCGTTTGTTCGCAAGTGGAGCGTCCAGGAGAGAGTGCTCGCCACGCAGTGGGGCGTCGCGTCGCTGCGGGACGCTGACACTGCTCGGCCGCAGTTCCGTGGAGAGCTTGCCGTCAGTCCCATCACACACCATCTTGAGATGTACTACTCACCGCAGCGTCGCCAGCTGCAGCAGCTCGCGTCCACGGCGCTGCTGCTGGGCGTGAGCCTGGGTCTTCTGTGCACTGATTTCGTGGTGCTCACATCGGACGCGTATGCGAGCGCCGTGGCGTCAAGTCCCATGGCGGTCCACATCGCTGTCGCCATCGTCGCCAAGCTGCTCGCCGGGCCGTGCGCGTCGCTGTGCCAGTCGCTGACCGAGTGGGAGAACTACCGATCGCAGCATGATTATGACGTGAGCCTCACACTCAAGTGTACGTACTTGGCTGGGGCCAAAGCATGCCATCTCATTCTATCTCATCCTACCCTTCTCTGGCTGTAGTCGCGATCGTGCAGTCAGTCAATCTCTTTGGAGTGCTCTGGCTCCAGACCTTTATGCTGCCGTTCGTCAGTGGCGTCGCGCCGCCACGCGGGTGGCTGGAGCGTGCTGCCCATTTGCTCACGACGACGCTTAGCCTTGACCTTGCGCTCTCGGTGTGGGACTTGCGAGGTAGTGCCGTGGAGACTGTAGCGTCCATGCTGCTGTCCAGACGGGACGCCACCACCGTCACTGGGGACTCGGACCGCTCCCGCCTTCTGACACCGCCTTCGTCCACCTCTCCTTCCTCAACGGCCACACTGTCGCTGGAACTGGCGCTCGACCCGTACGAGGGTGTCATGTTTGACTACGCCCAGGTCGTCATCACCTTCGGCTTTGTCGCGTGGTTCGCGGCCCTCTCGCCACTCACGACGCTGCTCGCGTGGGCCGTGGCCGTGCTGCAGATCCGCGTGGACGCGTTCAAGCTCTGCGTGCTTACGCAGCGGCCATTCCCGACCCAGAAGCAGTCCATCGGCAGCTGGGCCACCTACCTCCAGTTCCTCGCGTTTGGCGCGTGGCTCCACAACGCGCTGTTCACGGTAATGTACGTCGCGTCCGCCACGCCCATCATGCTGTTGGACCTCCAGGATTTTGTGCGTTTCCACGCGCCCATCGGCACCGACGCCGAGAGCGAGCGGCTCGCCACGGAGACGCTCGTGTTGGTCGCGTTTGCCGGCTTTTGGTTCGTGTCGTTTCTCGCGGCCATTTACGACCACCGCGACCGCGCGCAGCTCAGGCACCTGCGCTTCGTCCACATGCGGCAGCACTTTCTCGAAAGCAAGTACATCCACAACCTCGACAGCGTGCCCGACTCGGTCCGCGACTCTCTGCCCAGTGGCCAAGTGTTTCTCAACGGCGTGCACCTCTACGTTGTCACGGGCAACAAGGCTGAGGAAGACGCCGCCGAAGAGATCCTGGACGAGCTCGTGCAGCTTCAGCTCCGCAGCTTGCAGCTGCAACGGCAGATCGCCGAGATGCGCGCTGGCGACGCGGCTGTGGGCACGCTCGTCGTGGAGATTGGCAGCATTAATATCCTCCCGGTCATGGACGCGCTCACCAAGGCCGTCGACTCGTTCCTTCAGCTGCAGCTCACAAGGCGCGACGTAGACACAGATCCTAGTAACGACAAGCCACGCAAAAAAGACAAGCCCGTCAACACGTCCGTGATCAAGAAGCAGCGGTCGCCGGCGTGGACCGAGACCTTTGAGCTATCGTTGCGGTCTCTGGATGATGAGCTGCTCGTGCGCGTCTACGACTGGGAGCTGCTGGGCAAGAACCGCCGCATCGGCCACGCTACGCTCCGAGTCGCGGACGTTGTCGCGACGGCGCCGCCGCTGCTTTTGGTCGTGCCAGGAGCAACGAGTGATACCAATCGACCCAGTTCGGATCCGCCGCGTGCGTTGTCAGTGACGAGCGAGGCGAGCACGGCAGCCACCGCCGTGGCGAGTCCCGTGGCGTCGCTTCCGACCAGTCCAGCGAGACTGCCGGCGTCCTTCAAGGTCCGCATGGCGTCGTTTGAGATCGCGATCGACATGCCGGGCGTGCTGCTGAGCACGATGCACGCTGACCTCGTGCGCCACGGCCATCCCAAGCTGTCGCTGCGCTGCGGCGTGCAGTTGGAGGCGCTGGGGCGACTGCTGCTGCAGCAGCGGCACCTCCAGAGCAAGATCCGGCAGCTTCAAGACCAAGAGAAGCAGTTCTTCGAGTGGAAGTAAGGTGCTTGAATAAGTTATAAGTGGGGGGTTCTGAAGCTACTAGAAATACCTAACGACTATTCGAGTAAAATGGGGGGAGTGCGTGAGGGACGGATGGACGGAACGGACGGACGGACACATAGACTCTCTGGAGAAGAGACAAAACGACGACGGTGGAGAGAGACGACGGCGACGACGAACACGACAAACAAACCCTCCAAAGGGGCAGCTCACTTGCGCACCCAGTGGGACGTCGGGGACTGCGTCACGTTGCCGCGCGAGTCGGGCTGCTGCTGGTGATACTCGTGGTGCTGCTGCTGCTGCTGCTGCTGCGCGTACAAGTGGCGGCGGCGGTCGCGCGGGTCGAGGTCGTTGAGGTCGACGCGGTCGATGCTGGCGATGCGGCTCGCCGGCAGCGAGAACTTGGACATGCCGAGCACGGGCGCGTTGTGGAGATCCGACTCGCGATCGTCGGAGAGAAACTGGGGCTTGCGGTGCTTGGGCTTGGCGTTCGACTCAGCCTCTTTCTTGCCGCCGACGCGGCGCATGAGGTAGAGCATGCAGATGGTCGGGAAAATGTTGGGCACGAGGTTGTTGAGCACCATGAACGTGACGATCGGCATGTCGACGTTGGCTTCGTTGAGCGCGAGCGACACGATACGCGTGACGTCGGAAAAGACGATGACGTAGACGGTGAGCATGAGCTGGCTCAGCGACTTTTCGACGCTGCCAATGGGCACCGTGCCCTTGGCCTGAAGCAGGCGGCGGCGCAGGCGCATGCCCTGGTACGTGAGGATGATGCCGTAGATAAAGATGACGGCCACGCCCGAGTACGTGACGACGGCGCGCAGCTTGCTGGACATGAAGTCGAACTGGCCGTCGACGTTGTTGGGGTACTTGGCCAGGAGGAAGGGCACGCTGAGCGCCCAGACGAAGAGAATGCTGTTGAAGACCATGACGAGGTACGTGACGCGGCGGCGCTCGTCCGACTGGCCGGCCGACACGACCTCGGACCAGCAAATGGAGATGATGGACTTGCACACGGACTGGAGCAGCACCGAGTACGTTCGCAGCGGGTACGTGTAGACCCACGACTCGGTCTCGGGCCACAGGATCCAGCCGAGCGGGTCGGGCACGTTGAAGAGCACGGACGTGAGCAGCAGCAAGTGGAAGATTTTCTTGCGGCCGGCCGAGCCGCCGCGAAAGTGGAGCACGGTCATCCAGAGGATGGCGGCGCCGAGCGCCGTGTAGAGCACGACGCCGAGCACGCCGCTGGCGCGCAGCGCCGTGAGTTGCTCGGGCGCGAAGGCGGACGAGTCGGCGGCGGCGGCGGAGCCCGAGGCGGACGAGTCGGCGGCAGCGGCGGAGCCCGAGGCGGACGCCGCGTCGCTGGCGGTGGCGTTGGCGCCCATACTGGCCAGGCGCCGGCGGAGCTGCGTCATGTGGGGCAGGCGGAAGTGGGCGGTGTCCATGGGGCCGGCGGCGCTAGTCAGTTCGTCTAATGGAGGTGTTCAGTCCACGCGTAGCAGAGCGACAGGGGCCGGGGGCGGCGCGCGACCGCCAGCTGGCGGGCCGGCACTGACCACATGGCGCGCACGCAGCGCCCAGCCTTTGACAGACGCACCAACCCTCTATTCAGGGCCGAATAAGGCGAGAATTGGCCATAAGCGGATCCGCTTGGGAGGAGGGATGCGATTGGTGGAGAGAGCGGACGAGCGGATCCCGTCCGCCCGCCGACTCGCCAGTGGTTGTCAAATGGGATTTGTGTGATTGGCGTCGGCGATCGAAGACGGATGGCGCGACTGCGGCGCTCGCGCGCAGCCGTGAGTGGCTTCCTCAACATCCACAAACCCGCAGGTGTGACGTCCCACCACTGCGTGTCTGTGGTGCGCAAGATTTTCAACACGACCGAGGTCGGCCATGCGGGCACGCTCGACCCCATGGCCACAGGCGTGCTGGTCACGGCAATCGGCCGTGCCACCAAGTTTCTGCAGGTGCGATCTCAAAAGACTGCGCGCTCATGGGCGAAAGCGGCTCGCCTCACCTTTGCTAAAATGCGCCGCATCGCCAGTACCTCACGTCTGAGAAAGAGTATTGCGGCGTCGTGCGCTTCGGCGTCACGACCGACACGGACGATATCACTGGGTGCGTGCCCCATCGATACACTACCCATGGATTGTCTAAACTAACTGCTCGTGCTCGTGAATAAAGAGAGGTACTCACAGAGCAAGCAGTGCCATGGGTCACTCAGCCTCTCGTGCGCTCGCACCTAGACAGGTAAGGGGGGTACACATTGTAGTGTCGCTGATGCGGTTGCGCGAGGAGGCTGACATCCCCGTGTCGAACGGTCAGTTTTGTCGGTTCGATCGACCAGATTCCTCCACGAATCAGCGCGCTCAAGCAAGACGGTAAGCGGCTCTACAACTTGGCGCGAGCGAACAAGGCTTTCGACGTAGCGCCGCGTCGCGTGGAGATCCACGGCATCGACCTGCTCGGGTTCATCGCCGGGAACTTCCCGGAGGCCACGCTTCGTGTCTCCTGTGGAGCCGGCACGTACATTCGTTCCATCGCGCGTGAATGTGGCGAGGCCATGGAGATTCCACGCGATCTTATTCCAGCTGAGAGTTCAGCGCCGTTGAAGAACCCACGAGGCCAACCGTGCGTCGGTGGCACACTTGTCTCACTGGAGCGGACACGCTCGGGGGCGTTTACGGTTAACCACAGTGTCTCGTTTGAACAAGCGCGGGGACTCTTAGAGGTACGAGGCGGCGTTTCCGTGGCATTCCTAAGTTACCTGTACGATTCTGACGCGTTCGCTAAAGGCAGGACTAGACCCCGTCCAGCCTATAGAATCCGCCGTACAGCATCTCCCGCTTGTGTCGCTGATCCCACCGCGCGTGGCCCACTGGTACATGGGAGGGGAGGTCGCCATCCACCCGAGCGTGGTGCGCGTGGCGCTCGACAGTCCAGAGCTTTCGCCGCTGATCCCCAACATTCACGTGCGCGTCTACGACAACAGCCACAGGTTCCTGGGCGTCTCGCAGGTGGATGCGACGCCGTCTCGAGGCTTCATCTTGCGGCGCCGCAACTTCGCCGTCGATCCGCCACAGCCTGTTATTGCCAAGGAAAAGGTTTCATGAGTAGAGACACCACCGACAATGAATGCTGCTGGTTGGATGACACTGCCTGATTCTATCGACACTACCAATATACGTCCTATGAATGGATCCCAAGTCTACGCGTGGTGCGTGCGGTTGTGCTGCGCAGACTGCGCCATCATCTGCTGCAGACCGGCGGCCATGAGCGCGGCAAACATGTCCATGTCCATGGGCATGT
Organism: Pythium aristosporum; assembly: GCA_023337755.1. Classification (NCBI taxonomy): domain Eukaryota; phylum Oomycota; class Peronosporomycetes; order Pythiales; family Pythiaceae; genus Pythium; species Pythium aristosporum. The sequence continues at coordinate 52,189 of JAADXL010000026.1, read as the reverse complement.
CGCTCGACCGAGGGCCGCCGCCACTGCGCTGGCCACCCTGATTGGACGCCGCGTACGCGTAGGCGGCGGCGCCCGTCGGCTGCACCATCGTTCGCGCCTCATCAAAGTCGGCCATACACAGTGGACGCATCGTCACGACAGGCGGCTGCTCGACGATTCCACCAGTTGCCTTGCCTTCCACGACTTGCGGCGGCGACGGCGGTGGGTTGGCTCGCATGTGTTCAATGTGTTCGCGCAACGGGATCATGAGCGCCGCACGGCAGAGCTCCTTGAGGTCGCTGCCGCTGTAGTGGACCGTGTCGATCGCGAGCTGGTCAAAGTCAAAGCCGCGCTCCACCGGTTCGGTGCGCAAGTGGAGACGCAGGATCTTCTCGCGCTGCTCGCGATTGGGCAGGCCAATCTCAAACGCGCGAGGCATGCGGCGCAGGAACGCCGGGTCCACGTCGCCCGGGCGGTTCGTCGCACCCATGACGATCACGCCAAAACCCTGCTCGCTGCTCGAGAGCTGCGTGAAGCCGTCCCAGAGAGCCATGAATTCCGTCTTCATCGACGCGAGCGTCGGGTCCGACACGCCGCCTCGCTTGCCCATGAACGCGTCGACCTCGTCGATGAAAATGATGCACGGCGCGAGCTTCCGCGCCAGCGAAAACGCCGCGCGTACGAGCTTTTGCGACTCACCAAACCACTTGCTCATGATCGTACTGATCTTGAGGTCGATGAAGAACGCGCCCGACTCTTTCGCGATGGCCTTGGCCAGCATGGTCTTGCCCGTGCCGGGCTTGCCGTACAGCAAAATGCCCTTCGGGACGGTCATGAGGTTGCCGCGCGAGTGGAAAAACTCTGGCGCCTTGAGCGGCAGCACGACGAGGTCGTAAATGTCGCGCTTCTGCTGCTCGAGGCCGCCAATGTCGGCGAACGACACGTCAATGTCGTGCGGGTCCACAATGTCGCCGGCGATGACGTCTTCGAAAAAGTTGGTGTGGAACACGGGCCGCCCCGAGCGCGTGAGCCGCTGGTGGAGCCGCGAGCGCGAGCCGCCGCTCTGGCGCAGGTCATCGAACATGGGCTTGAGCTGCTTGACGAGGTACTTGCTCGTGACGAAAATGCCATAGAGCACGATCCCGTCGATGACCCACGAGAGCACTTCGTCCCGGGCCGAGTACACGGCGGCGGCGTCACGCGACGGGGCGGCCTCGGCCGGGCGCGCGGGCGCGGCCGACGCGCTCTTGCTGGCGTAGCTGCCCATGGGTGAGACTTGAGTTGTGCTGACGACAGAGGAGGACTCGCCCGTTTACTTAGGGACCCTGAATAGTGGACCCTACAGCGTACTTAGTGGGGTTAACCGCGTACTTAAGACGACCTGAGCTTTCCCGCGAAAATCAAAAGCTCTCCGGAAAGGTGAACAAGAATGGGCGTGGTGAAGAAACCGCAGAGCGCGTATTTTCAGTTCAGCGGCGAGCGGCGCAAGAAGATCGCCGAGGAGAACCCAGGTCTGCGCGTGGGGGATATCCAGAAGCTCATCACGGCTCAGTGGAAAGAGCTCACGGACGAGGAGAAGCAGGTACGATGGCGCGCAACGCGATGCTTGCTTCATCCATACCCTGCTCACTGGCTGCGATGCCAACGTGCCTTAGCGCTACATTGATCTCGCCGCCAAAGACAAGGAGCGCTATGAGCGCGAGCGGCTCGAGAACCCGGTGGACGTGGATGCGCAGCAGAAGAGCAGCGACGCCGCTGCCGAAGAAGGGAATGTGTGTCTGTACCCGCTGGGCCGCGTCAAGCGCATCATCCAGAGCGATCCGGACGTGAACAAAGTCTCCCGAGAGGCGCTCATCGCGATCTCCAAGGCATCCGTTCGTGCCACCTTGTGAGCTCAACTCGCCTCTTAGATTTGGCACTGACAAGAACTGCTGGTGTGTAGGAACTCTTCGCTCAGTTCCTCGCTACGAAGAGCTACGAGCAAACGCTGTTCAGCAACAAGCGGCAGATCAAAGCATCAGACGTGACCCGTGCGATTCAGATCACGTCCGTACTGGACTGGCTGCGAGAAGACTTTCCAGACGTGAAGAAAACCACCCCGGCGTCTCCATCGAAAGCCACATCTAGCGGCGTGACGACGACTAGCAAGGCCAAGCCCAGCGCAAGAGACGTCTCGGCATTCTTCCGCCCTAACGTGGCTCCTAATGCGGACGAACAGGCCGAGAGCGAGAGTGGCGCCGGTGGTGGAGATAGCAACGCCGAGTCTGCAGAGTCTGCCGCTGACGCCGACGCTGCTGATGAGATGGATGAGAGCTAGAAGCAGAAGAAGAGAGAGAGAGAGAGAGATGTCTTCCTGAGGACAATGTCTACTTTATTGTATCCCACCCTCCACCCAGTCTTTCTCGGACGAATGATCGGTAGACCCACCACGCGAAGACGAGCAGCTCAGAAAATGTCGTTCCAGTCGTCGAACTCTTCTTCGACGACTTCCTCTTCGACGACTTCCTCGACGACCTTGGCGACGGGCTCAGCACGCGGGATGAGACCACGGCGACCAGCGATCTTGGCAACGAGGGATCGAGGAGGAATGGCGGGCACGATGCCCTCGGGAACGTTGAGGGCTTCGAGGTGGATGCGGTCACCCACGTGGAGACCGTTGACGTCAGCCTGGAGCGTGTCGGGGATCTTGTCCGTGAACACCGTGCACTCGAGCTCGTGGTGCATGTGGCTAATGTACCCGCCTCGCTTGAGACCGGGGCTACCGTCCTCGTTCAGGTACGTGATCGGGATGCGCACCTTGTGGCCCGGTCGGTAGCGCAGAAAGTTGACCGACAACGGCGCATCCGTGACTATGGGATGGACAACCAGGTTAGACATTCACTACTAGAGCACACGACTATCACGAGAACGCACCGGCATCAAACTGCACGTCGCGCATAATGGCCTTGACCTGCTCGCCGCTCTCGCCGAGCTGGACGTCAAACACATGGTTCTCGATCGACGTCCAGAGCTTGCGGTGGATCTTCTCGAACGTGCGCGTGTTGAGCGCCACGAGCACCTTCTCGGCGTTGCCCTGTGCGTCCTCGCCGTACACGATGCCCGGCAGCAGCCCCTGTTTCCGCAGGCGGCGCGCGGCGCGCGAGCCCTCAACTGGGCGCAGCTGCAGTTGCAGCACTTCCGCCGAAGCGTCCGCAGTCGAGGCAGCGGTCGCCGCCGCGGCGGTCGAGAGAAGCGCCGAACGCGGTGCCACGGTGCGCGCGACCTGGCGGTGCACGGCAGCCAACATGCTCATTTCCCTGTCGCCCGAGTTCCGAGATCTGGGGAGCTGGTGGACCACCAAGCGATGTGGTCGACAAGGCGCGACGTTTATCACTTTATATAGGTCATTTAAGGAGACAGATTTTGAGAAACACAAATCGGATTAGAAGGGTAATGCATTTGGACGATATCCTAAATCTGACTCCGATCAGACTCAGACTAGCGTGAACTGATCATAGAGCAGCTTGCGGATCTTGTAGTAGCTGCTCGAGAGCGCGCCTTCGACAATGATCTCGTTGTTGATCGCTCGCTTGAGCACGACGCCGTCGTTGCAGACCAACGTACCGCGGACAAACTTGGCGTTGAATCCAGCCTTGCCGAGCACTTGCTTCATGAAGTCGAGCTTGACCTTGACGTCGCTGAGCAAGATGGGCTCGTGGCTCGTCGCGGCCTGCGCCGAGTGCTGAAGCAGCGGCATCGCGCTGTTCTCCGAGACTTCGTACTGGCCAGTAACGTACGCAACCTCGTGGGTGCCAACCTGTGCTTGCCAGAGTTGACGTATATCAGTGACCTCGTTCGCACCAAGCCCTAGTCTAGTGCGTTTACGTACCCTGCGGAAGACTGACGACGTGTACAGCGACTCCTTGACCACGAGCTTGAAGACGTTCGTGTCCGACTCAATGTCAATGCACTCCATCGCACTTGGTGTGAAGACGACTTCACACGATTTGATCGTGCTCTCCACGAACCGCTTGAGCTCGCTCGTCGTGGTCTCTGTGCCGTGGACGAGAATGAGTTTACGCGGCTTGACGTTGCTCAGGCAGTTGCGGATCGCACGGCCGTCGGCGAGCCCACCAAAGTCGACGTGGGTCACACGTGCCATGATCTATAAGAGAAGAGAACCTCAGCACCAGACGCGCCTGAGAGTCCAAACCAAACAACGCACCGTGATCGTGACCTCTTCAGTGACCGTCTTGGTCGGCCGCGTGTCCACCACTTCCTCGTCATTCTCTTCTTCTTCGTCCTCCATGTTCTCATCACCGTCACCATCCTCTGTGAGCTGCTTTCTGGCCTGACGGCTCGATGCCAGCGAGGTGTCTCGGAAGTCGTCGGGGGAGATAATCTCACCGTACTCGTCCCACTCGACTTTCGGCTCCGGTGCGAAGAACATGGGGTGGCGAACCGACGCGATTTGACCCAGGCCAACCTTGAAGGTGCCTCGCAGTTGCGTTGCTATCAAACAATAACTTAGCCGTTCATCCTTCGGACCACTGACCACACCGTGAGATAGCGATACGTACGTTCTTTCGCAACGGCTTCAACTTCGGTGCCTTCATCTTCTGACTCGTAGTCTTCAATACCCAGCATCATGTCTTCCATCGCAGCGTCTTCCATTTCCTTGGCTTTGATTTCGGCCTCCACGCGCAGTCGTCGCCTCTCCTTGGCTTCGTGCAGAGCGAGCTCGGCTCCTTCCAGAAACACCTTGCGAGTGACGTGAAATGTGACCGTCCGGTTGCTCGTTTCGTCCTTGACAATCTCCATAACACGGGTTGCAAGCGACGTCGGTGGCGTGGGCGCCGTGAAGATGATGCTGTTTCGTCCGTCGCCTGCCCACCGCACAAATAGGTCTTTTGCGAAGCCCGTCTCCAGGGTTGGTGATGAGGTCAGGACGACCTTGGGGCTCGGCAAGTTGTCCAGTTCTTCCATCGTGTGGATCAGGTGAATGTGCCTACCGCGTAAGGATATAATCGAACGTCAGTCGTCCGCGCTGCTTTGGTGGTCTGTCTACATATACGTACGAGAACTGGAACGGGTTCTGGCGACCAACGTCAAAGTTCTTGGCGATTCGCTCGTTGCACCACTCGAGCATGGCCTGCGCGGCCTTGGGTGTGTAGTAGCTCATGTCGTGGAGCAGCGCGATCGGATCACGAAGCCTAACCACGGGTATTGCCAGCGTTAACAACACATATACCAATTATTGTGACGACAGGACGTACTTGTTCTGGATCCAGTACTGGTCCAACACACGCATGAGTTCCAACACACGCCCAGAGCTATCCGTTGGGATGAGCACGTTGCCTCCGGATCGCAATGTCTTGAGGATCTCCATCATGATCTTTTAGAACATGACACAGTAGGTAAGCCACCCCCAAGATTCCTTCCAATGCCGCACACTCTTGTTCTCACCTTGCTGTCGCGGTCCTTGAGCTTTGGCTGCTCCGTGTGGATGTTCATCGAGTCGGTGATCAAAAGCGTCGGGCGTCTACAGAGAGAGAGAGAGAGTGAGGGTCGTGAGGCAGGCGAACAAAAATCACCTCAGAGTGGTGGGGGAAAGTCACGCACGTGAACGAGTCGAGAATGGTCTTTTGCAGCACATGCTCCGAGCGATGGTTGTAGTCCACGGCGTAGATAATATCGTCCTAAGGAAGCAAAGCACAGCGTGAGTGAAGGCCCCAACATCTCGACTCCAAATCATGTAATATAGTACCGTCTCTTTCGCGATGCGCCAAATGGAGCCGCCGATCAAGTGGCCAGCGACGTGAGGCGTGATGACAATTCCCTCCCCAGAGCTCGTGAGCGTGAGCTTTTCCGAGTACTTGAGCTGCTTGAAGTTTTCAAAGACGGCGTCGACGTCATCGAGCGAGAAGAGATCAAACTCGCCGTCGCGCTTGGTCTTGGCGAGGAAGGCCTCGTAGAGCGCGATCTGGCCCATGCGGTGCACAGGCAGCGTGCCGTAGACGGGCGCGTCCAGCCCGAGCTTGCCCATGGCGTAGGGCAGCGCGCCCATGTGGGCCATGTCTGGGTGCGAGATGAGCACGAGGTCGATGCGGTCGACGACCTTGGCCAGCGGCCGCAGCAGCTCGACATCGTACGCGTCCGTCCAGCCGCAGTCGAGCAGCACGCACACGTCGTCGATCTCCAGCAGGTACGCGCAGCAGCGCTCGCGCGAGCGCACGCCGCAGAGCGGCGTGAACGTGATCACGGCCATGGGCGCCAAATGGAGGCAAAACAACCACAGGGGACAAGTGGAGCAGATAAAATCCAGATATTTTGAAAATTCATCCTTATGATTGGCTGAAATGGTTCAAAATATCGCGACTTTTGAAGCTCGTGGCTTGCTGGTGGGGATGGAGGGCTCCATGACCATGTCCGCGGTGTGCCTGGGCGTGAGCACGAGCGTCTCCCACGCGTGGAGTAAAGCCAACCATACGATGGGCAGCAGCACCATGGGGAGCAGGTACCACACCGCCTCGCGTGCCATCGCGGTCGTGGTCTCCAGGGCCACGATACCCGCCACGACGGCGCCGGCGACGACGGCCACGCCCACCAGCACGACGAGCGCTGATTCCAAGAGCTCCATGCGGTCGCTTGTGCCGTCGCTGGATTTGCCCAGACGCACGACCTCTACGCTGTACTGCACGTCGTCAAAGTCGTCAGGCCGCAGTCGCGCGCGGCCGCGGCGAGACGCGAGCTTCATTGATCCCTTGCTTCGCCGCGACGGTTCCGACATGACGTTTATTTTCAAAAGTGGTGAATCCCCATCTCAGTCGCAAACGCTTGGTTGATGTCAGCGTCCGCTTGCTTCTCACTGACGCCCAGAGGAAGCTGTTTGCTGAGCGGCGTCTTCTTCTTGGCCAGCGCCACCTTGGCATTGTCGTACTGATACCGCGGAATCGCCCTCGCTGGCAGAATGCTTGAGAACGTTGCACCAACCTACGTTCCCAATCACGTGTCAGCCAATTTCTCGACCAGTGGTTTGCGTCACCGGGTAAGTGGCGTACGAGGGGCTGCGATGGAATGACGATGGGAACCTGCGGATCTTCGAGGCGCACAAAGACCGACGCTCCGTCCATGAACGGCATAACCGTCTTCTTCCGCTCGGCTGCGATGTCCTCCATGAATGCCGCCAACCCAGATGACGACTCCAACGCGTCCTGCGACGAAGACGGTGGTCAAAAGGTCTGCCCCCACTCAGACAACAAGCCAACCGTTGAGGAGTCTCACCAACTTCACTTCGCCCGTGAAGAGAGGAATCTGGAAGCTGCCAGCGGCGACTGAGCCGGTCACTTCACTGAGCACCGGGAGGAATGACCACGCCAGTGGCTGGGAGCCGTATATGTTTGTCTTTGGATGCTTGGTCACAACGCGCACGTCAATGATTAGCACCATGCGTGGGTCGGCTGGGAGGTCTCGAATCGTCTAGTGAGTGGAGAGAGAGAGAAAAGGTGTGATGGTCAGTCGACAACAGTGCAATGGGAAAAGCTGGGGTGGACTCACGACAAAACCATCGCAAAATTCCGGCGAGGATGGAAGGCTCGTCCAGTCCACCGTGGTCGTGAAATGGACTCCGCTCGTGAGACGAATCGTTTGGTAGAACGCACTCGGAGGGACGACACTGTACAGGACGCGGCAGAAGCTGCTCGCCTTCACTTTGATGTTGTGGAGACCGTCAATGGAGATGCGGAATCCAATCGCAGGCTGATATCGGAACGCGTGACGTAAGTTCATGAACATCGTGGGCTTTGCGGGAAACAGCGTAGTGGTGACGCTAGCGGCAGCATCCAGACCTACGGCCTGTAGCGCCTGTTGCACGGTTCGGATGCGCTGCTTCTTTCTCTCGAGATAACGCAGTTGGTACATCTTCACCTCAAGTGGCGTTGGCACCGACACAGTCGAGTCGTATTCGCCCAGATGGTACGGTGGTGCCGGCTCCTCCAGTCCTCGAGCGATCCACTCGCTGGGTGGGACCATCTTGCGTGAGAGAACTTGCAGGCTGTCTTCCGACTACGCAACAGACCACGGTGTAACCATCTTCAAACGTAGTCACCATTTCGCCCGACCAAAACTCGTACCGTAATGGCTGGCTTGACACGTATCAGAATCGTCGCACACGGGAGTCTCGGGATGTTTGCAACTCCAGCGACGGCGCTCAGTGGCGTTGTCGGATCTGTCACGAGCGCATTTATATACACTGGCAGCTGGAATGCCCCGCTGTTTAGCTCCAACTGCACGCCATTTGCCCGTGTCGGCTGCGCGTGCGTGTCGGCGTCTAGAAACACTGGGAACAGCGCGTACCCGAGGATGACGGACTGCTTCGTGCGCACATCCAGCGTATCGATACGGATCACCAACGTCAACGTCGGATCGAATACCTTCTCGCGGTACTCGACATACTACAGTATCAGGCACACCCAAATACGCTTGAGAAATGGAGTATGCCATCAGAAGACAAGCACCCAAGCGCTACCAGATTGAAGGTCGGACAGCAGGCGTCGCTCAAGGCGACGGCCAACTGGCTACTCGAGTCAGCAGTGAACGGAGAGATCTTGGACCGATCCGCGTGGAGGGCGGCGATCGTCGCTTTTGTGGCAGTCACATTGTCCGGCAGGAATCGCGCCCCGTCAACGTAGACGTCAAAGGCGTCGCCCGGCTGAAAGAGTGCCTGTGCAACGTGGCGGTGGCGATCGAGGCTCTTGTCGACTCGTATCCACGGGGACATTGGCGACAAATCGTCAAATGTGGAAGCCTCTGGAACCGCTGGGAGCGAACCGACGGAGCCACCGCCAATGCGATTGCGAGGAATCGCAGATAGCGTGGACCGTGGACGAATGAACCCGCTCGGCGGATGGGTCGTTGTAGATGATGACAATAAGAGTCGGAGCCGCTCGACGTCCAAATAGTCTTGACTTGGTGGTGGTTGGCTGACAGAGGACTTTTGGTCGGACAAGTCAATACCAGGAGCATCGGACGTGGGAGCGGTGCGGTTATGAGGCTGCTGTGAAGTGGTCGGTGGACGGACGAGTGGTTGTGTTGGCGATGCTGCCCCGTCGGTAGATTGAGCCATCCGTTGATTTGTCTGTGGTGGTTGATATCGACCTGCCCAGTTTGGGAAGACGTAAGCTCTGTTAATCCAACTTTCAGGATCAGATACCAACAGCAGCAAACAAACCTGCATGAATGTCGGGATCGACCACAGAGTTTTGCATTTGGTCCTCTAGTCCTCCGTGAATAATTCGAAGGTGGAGTGTGACCTCTCCACTCCCGTCAACATCATTTGCGCTGGACCCCCGCATCAGCACTTTGGTCGGGTCGGGCATTGGTGTGTGTCGAAGTCTCACTTTTACCCACCCGCATGCGAGCTGAAGCTCAGCACCAACGCGTTCAAAGAGTTCCACTGCTGCCCAACCGACTCTCCGAAGTGTTGGTTTGTTATCCGCACTGACCGAGGCCACGCTCGATACCTATTCCAACCTCCATGGGTCAGCAGAGACCAATGCTCAAGCGTGGCTGCGGCTAACGCACCTCCAGAACCACAACGACGTCGCCTGACGCAGGCAGTGGCCTGACAAGCCGGTTGGCTGCCAGAATGGCTCGCTTGTGGCTCGGCCCTTCGCTTTCGCACTCTCTGGAGGCGAGAACCTTGATTGGGCTGCGAGAAATCTTGCCGTCGTAAACCGCGAAAGTGAGCTGTGCCTTCTCCACGGCAGGCTGTAGCCCTGACACGTAGTCCCAGCACAGCAGCACGCCGGCGTCAGGTTCGTATGGACGATTTCGAGTGTCCACATCGGGTAGAAAGACCCCGGCGCTGGGTTTGGTCGCATCCAGTTTGGCAAGCGCTCGCTGAAGCCGCAGTGCCATCAGTTCCTCCTTCTGCTTGGCCAGCCAGGCCTCGCGATCTACGTCGCGCTTGCGTCCCTCTCGTCGCTTCTCGACTCGCTCTTGCATTTCCTCTAGCTATTGCATGTTCAAAGAGTGTGCAGGCCAGTCACTAGCCGTCAGAACAAGTGCCACACAGTATTATGCTGAGACGTACCTTGTCCTGCTCCTCCAATAGGTCTCGTTCATTTCGGACCCTGAGGACAGCCTCCAGATGCTGGCGCTGATTTCATGTCCGAGAAGTTCATCGTCATTCCACTTTCTCGTGTGGAAACTTCCGCAGTTTTATGGTCTCACCTTGATAGACTTGAGAGTTGTATCTCTTGTTTCTTCCAGCCCACTCGCTCTTGGTGTGGCGTCTTTCTTCTCGATCACACTATCCGCCGAGGTAGATCGCGTCAGCTGTGTCACTTGGTGCTGTCATCACTAGTGAGGTCAGAGATTGAGCTAACGATCCTCTCGTTTCGGTTAACACAAAGGTGGCAGCTCACCTGCAGGCCAGTCAAGAGATCCTGAACCTTAGCAAACTCCTTATCGTCGTCGGACTGCTGTTCTCGCTTCCGCAAGGCGTCGAGTTGGCGCTGCAAGGAAACTACCTCCTGATCCACCAACGGCGTTGTATACACTGACGATGGCTGTGGCGAGCAAGACAAGGCGTGCGCGAACTGTGGCGGTTGTGAGAAGCCGGGAGGTTGATAGGCGAGCTGTGGCATACCAAATGGTGAAGAGTAACCCCACGGTCCATAGATCGAGGGAGTCGACATGGGGGCGACTGCTGGTGGAGTGTACAAAGAGTACATTGCCGGCGGAACAACCGCGGGTAAGATCGACGGGAATGATGGGAACGGAGTGACGAGCGGGTTTGCCATATGAAAGGCGAATCGCGGGTCCGCATAGGGTTGACTGGAGATGGTTTGAGGCTGGTGAGTCCAGCAACCTCCAGAAGGATGGATCGCATTCGAGTTTTGTGGGATGTCTGCTACTTGTGCGCTGTGCTGCGTCTGCATGTGTATGGGTGGTGCTCGTGACGTGAGGCTCGGAAATGCCCCGACATTGGGAGCCGTCGTAGTACGCATGTTTTCCGTGCGTTCACGGTGAACGTTAGCGACAGGAGCTACAGGCCCTGGAGTGCCCTCCAGTCGTGATAATTGGGGTCTGTCGGGAGCTGTAGGGAGGTCCCACATGTGGCTTCCACTCTGCTGAAGCGCCCTCGACTCTTCCAGTTGCTGCTCAAGCCGCTTTATCCGCGACTGCTGCTTCTCGAGATCAATCGAAAAAGCGAGTTGCGCGATTTCCTCCGCCTCCTGGTTGCTTGGATATATCCTGCGTCGTACTAGAAGAAAAGCAAACTGAGAACGAGTGCGTTTTCAATGCCCTTCATTCTGCTCGTACGTGGGTGTCCGGTGGATACAACGTCGTCCGTTCTTGCAGTAGCCATTTCCACCAAAGACTCTGAATCGCGGTCATTGACGGGTAGCCTTGCAGGCGGAGGGCGGCTGGAAGAAGGCGCCGTGTTCGCTTTGTCTGCGACAGGTGGAGACACTGACGCCAGGATACTCGCCGCTGCTTGTTTCATCACTGACGACGCGTCCATGGGCTGACGCCGCTTCTTCTGGATGCTCACCTCCTGAGTATCGAATCATTGGGCAAATGCTACACGTATAGCCAGTCGGATAGCGGAATATACCTTTTCTCGCAGCTCATGATCCAGTGAGGTGAGCCGCTCGCGCTCGGCCGTTTCTCTCTCCTGCAGCCCACGCCTTCTTGCTTGAATCGCCTCCAGCTCGCGCTGCGTCGCGGTTTGACGAGTCCAAAGATCGCCCTTCCTCACTGCGTGTCAGTAAACTATGAATACTACGGTATCGACCACGCGCTCACCGTTCGCAGTGCCTCCAGTTCCTTGCGCACGCGCTCCTTCTCGGCGCGGAGCCGCAGCTCCTTGTCCTTCGCCTGCTTGAGCTGCCGCAGCACCGCGTCCACATCTACGGGAGCCTGTATGGGAATAGCCATTCATCTTAGCCAGAGGGTTCATGGCCCCGACGTCTGCACTGCCGCCCACCTCAACGGCGGACTGGGGGTCCATTGCGCCTGGGGCATTGCTTCTCCATCCTGATCTCCAAGATGCCCTTTCACATCCCGTCTCCATTCTAGCCAATCAAACAAAAGATACTTTCGAGCACGGTTTCAGCCAATCCCAGTAGACCGTAGCTCTCCACTCACATCAGCCGCACATGAGGCGAACGACGACCATGGTGATGGCGATGGCGCGCACGGGCTCGCGGCTGCCGCTGCTGCCCCGCCGCTTCTTCTCGGTGCGCCGGGCCGCAGAGCTGGAGACACAAGTCGTCGACCATATGCGGTCGATCCAGGATGGGCTCGGGCTCGGTGACATTGTGGCGCTTGGCCGCGTGAAGGTGGGCAACATGGCGGCCACGAACCAACATTCCCATACTGCAGACAAAGCTGACTGATTGTTTCGAATGTGTCCGAGCGCAGGACGTGCAAGTCACACCAGAGAGCGGGTCGGTCAAGCTCAAGATTGAGGCGCCGACGCCCGCGCTCATGGATCTCACGCAGCAGGTGCATGTCGTGCCGGCATGGTGCTCAAATGAACAGAGTTGCCTTACTGAGTTATGCACAGTGGAAAGCAGCGGCGGAAAGCAAGCTGCGGTCGCTGGACTGGGTCAAGGAAATCGACATTGACGTCACCAAACCCAAGCCTCGCAATGCGCGCGCGAGCCGCTTCTCGTCGCTCGGCAATGTGGCCGAGATCATTGCCGTGTCCAGCTGCAAGGGCGGCGTGGGCAAGTCGACCGTGTCCGTGAACCTTGCGTTCAGTCTCGCCAAGCGTGGCGCACGCGTAGGGATTCTAGACGCCGATATCTACGGGCCAAGCCTACCAACAATGGTCTCGCCGGCCGACAAGACGATCCGCGTGTCGCGCTCGACCAAGAACTTTGTGGTTCCGATCGATTACGAAGGCGTCAAGTGCATGTCGTTTGGCTTTGTGAACCAAAAGGCGGCGCCTGGTGCGGGTGGCGTGGGCGCCGCCGTCATGCGCGGACCAATGGTGTCGAAGCTCGTGGATCAGCTCGTCCTGGGGACCGAGTGGGGCGAGCTCGACTACCTCGTCGTGGATATGCCGCCAGGTACGGGCGACATTCAGATCTCCTTGTCGCAGCAAATGGCCATCTCTGCGGCAGTCGTCGTCACGACGCCGCAGCGACTGAGCTTTGTGGACGTGGAGAAGGGCATTTCGATGTTTGAGGACCTCAAGGTACGTTTTTAGTACGGCGGTGGAGTCCTCCAGCACTAAGGGTATTGACCTCTTTACAATCATCAGGTCAAGACGGCAGCGGTCGTGGAGAACATGTCGTACTTTGACTGCGACCATGGCCATCGTCACTACCCATTCGGTACGGGCACCAGACGGAGTCTCGTGCTGTGATTTCTGACCGTGTACTAACCTGTTTGATATAGGACCTGGCCACACACAAGAACTCGTCGACAAGTACGCCATGAAGAACGTGTTCAAGCTGCCGATCTCGTCCAAGTTTAGTGCCGCGGGTGACTCGGGCAGGTACAGAACTGATCGCTCCTGCGTTTGCTAGGCTGATTTGAGAGAGTCTCATTGAGCTGTGCATTTCCCACCAGACCATTCGTGCTCTCGAACTTGTTGGCAGAAGAAGTGGACACGTACGACACGCTCGCCAGGACAGTCGCAGAGGAACTATATGTGCTCCGCCAGTCGTCCCGGCTCGCTCCTGAGCTGCTGTACGACAAGACCCGCGGCATGGTGCTGCGACTGTATTCATTCACGGACGCAAAGGAGACTGTTATCCACCCCGTCGACCTGCGAGCCAAGTGAGACGCTGGAGTTGGGAGCTTCTCACTGCTCTATTCTGTCTGACGTATGTGCGTGGCCTTCAGGTGTCGTTGTGCGCAGTGCATCGATGAGTTTACCGGCCAGCAGGTGCGTCAAGATTGGCCTCGCGGTCTGCGTACAGTACAACCTATTTTGCTGACTGTATGTCTCGTCACTAGATCCTCGACCCGGCGTCCGTGCCCGACGACATTCGCCCCACGGCCGTCGAGCGCAAGGTGCGTCCCTGTCGACGTCTGCCTTCTCTGCTCGACCAGGACTCACGCTCCCCTTCCCCACAGGGCAACTACGCGTTCGCCGTCACGTGGAGCGACGACCACACGTCGTCGCTCTACACGTACGACCACCTGAGCCAGCTCGCTGCCGACTCGACTGCCACCTAAGGGGAAGTGGTCATCCATAAATAAACACGGACCAATCCGTATCTAACGGATGCCCACCTCTTCACTGCATCAGTACATGGAAGGGTATATCGGTCATAAGTCAGTAGATCCACCTGCTGGGCCACACGGCGATTTGGACAACAGCAACTTTCTCCATATCCAACCCAACCATGAGTTCTGAGCCCGTGGAGGAGGAGCTACGCGTGGAGGTCGTGAATGTGGACTACTATCTCAGTGCGCCGCTCCCGGAGCGCGCGCTCGAGCGCCTGCCGTCGTCGCCCTGCTATCTCTTGGCGCGCCAGGTGCCGGTCGTGCGCGTGTTTGGCGCGACGCCCGCCGGGCAAAAGACGTGCGTGCACATCCACGGGGTGCGTCGCTCGCTCTGCCGTCGCGTAGGTCTCCACCGTGCTGACGCCGTTTGCGCGTAGCTGTTCCCGTACTTTTACTTTCGCGCGGAAGACGACGCGGCGTTTGACGACCCGGAGAAGCTGCGGCGACTGCTGCCCCGCATCGCCATGGACCTGGAAAAGGCGAATGAACTCAAGCAGCGGCAGCAGCAGCGCAACCGACCCAGCGCTGCTGCGCCGTCTGCTACGAACGGCGTGGCAACGGACGAGTCTGCGCCGCCGCGACGTCGGCGCGGCACTTCCAACAAGCTGGTCGCCAAGGTACGAGCATTCATTCCCAGGTACAGTAGCGGGTGTTGATAGATGCCGTGTGTCTCTATCCCGTAGCTGCTCATTGTGCAGGGCACGCCGTTCTATGGGTACCACGCCGGCCCTCGCCTCTTTGTGCAGATCTTTCTGTACAATCCGCGCACTGTCGGCTCGGTCGTGGAGCTGCTCGAGAGCGGCGCCATCGCCGAGCGCGTCTTCCAACCGTACGAAGCACACGTGCCGTTCGTACTCCAGGTCTTTGCCGACTACAACATCGAAGGCATGAACGCCGTGCACTTGGCCCACGTCATGTTTCGCGCGCCGCTGCCGACTGCACAGGACCATCTCGCCGCGGCCGTCGGCGACCACGACGAGCTGCCGGTGCTGCTGAGGTCCAACGTGCCGAGTGCGCGCGTGAACGGCGACGCCCAGGCGATGGCGCAGGTCTTCAAGGGACGCAGCACACGCGTTCCCGACATCGCGCCGCAGTGGTTCCATCGCCAGTCGCTCTGTGCGCTGGAAGTGGACGTCGCGGCAGAGTGCATTCTGAACCCTCGAATCGCGCGGACACTGCGAGCGTCACTGGCCAAGAGTGGGGAGCTCCGTAACGTTCCATCGCTCGCCGCGCTGTGGGAGGTATGCGTGCCTGAAGGAGGCGGTGGTAGGAAGTGTCTCATGCTTTCGTGTGCCTTGCACAGGAGGAGCGGCTGCGGAGGATCCAACACGGCGAGCGCAGCACGCCAGAGATACCGCTCAGCGTGGACCGCAAGACCGACGCGCTTCGACCGCAGGCGAGTGCGGCGGTCGCGTCTTCAGCCGCGTCGTCGCTGCTGTCGCAGTCGTTTTTCCGCCATAGAATGGACGACGCAACCGCGACGATTATCAAAAAGCTCATGAGCGAAAGGGATATGAAGCGCGCGAGTGAGGAGAGCGAGCCCAGCAGTCTCGGGATGGACGAGGGGCTTGCCCACGGGAGTGCTGGCGACGTGTCCACGGTCGGAAACAACAGCATCGCGACGGAGAGCCCGTTTAGCTTCAGTCAACTCGACCACGACGCGGCAGAGGCACTGCAGGACGAGGTCGACGTAAGGATCGTGAACCGAGGAAGTTCGGTCCATTCTTGGCTCACAGTGTGTCTGTCTGGTAGGTTCCCACTGACGACGAAGACCAAGCGATCGTGGACCTGCTCCTTTCCATGCAGCGTGCATCCAAACCACTAAACGCGCACGAGCAGGGACGATCGCAGGCCCGTCTCCACAACCACGACGTGTTGTCCGAGGAGGAGTCCGACGCCGAAGAAGCCATAGTGGATGACGGGCATCACGATGAGATTGGCGACATTCTCGCGTCACAGCACCATCCAGGGATGGATGAAGAGGTAGAAGATGATGGCCCGCAGGACGCGTGGTGGAAGGTGGTGCAAGATGAAGGCAAAGTCTCGAGCGCGAGCTCTGTGCTCGACTTGGGTAGTCCTCGCATCGATGTCGAGTCGCTCACACCGCTCCAAACACGCGCTTCTCCGTCCGCGCGAGCTCGGCGCCGCCTTGATCTCCAGTCGCCTGAAGCGGAAGTAAATTCGAGTTACGAGGAGTCGGAGTTCATTCACGACGTTGAAGATCTTCTCCCGCCGGCTCCACGGCCACCTCTTCGCGCCTTTGCGAAGGCTCCTGTGGAAGACTCCGATGACGAAGAAGATGGGGCGTCATCTGAGATGCTTCTGCTCTCCCCCACTCCTCAACCCCGTCCACGACGGGCCAACGACGTGTTCAGTCAAGCGTCGCCGTCGCCGCGCCGAACGATTTCTCCCCAAGGACCGGCGGGATCAGCAGGTCGTCAAGTGTGGATGTTTGAGCCCAAGCCTCCGACTCTCAGCGATCTCGTGGCGTCATCAAAGCAACTCGGGATCGAGGCCATGGAGGTACGCGCATGGTTCATAGTATCTCATTATCACTCGCTGATGGTCTGTCTCCGTTGCAGCACCAACCTGCGTTCTACAGCGTAGCGGACGACATTCCAGAGAAGCCACTGGTTTTCAGCGGCAAAAAGTTCGACTTTACGCCCGTGGATCTCGCCCACACGCTACGGTTTGAAACACTCGATCTGCGTCGAAAGGCCAATGCGACGGCAACGGAGACGTGGCTAGGCATGCACGCCCAGCTACAGCAGAGCAGCTCCCACTACAGAGGCCATAGACGCGTCCGGCGAATCCGGATTCCGGTTCGACCGCCGCCTACAGCAGCTGCGGTCTCGCAGTGGTGTGAGGCTGCGCGCTCCTCGCGACTCCCGATCACACCGTCACAGGTACGGTTGACTACACAGTTTGCTCACCGTCGCGCCGATCCTCATTTCCCTCTGACCGACAATTAGATCCGAAGAAAACGATCTCGTGTGATCGAGCCACTGACAACGTCGCTGGACGCCAAGCGTCTGTCGCCCAATGCCATAAACTCAAACCTCACGGTCTTATCCGTAGAGGTCCATGCTAATTCGCGAGGCGGCTTGCTACCGGATCCACGCCATGACCGTATTGATGTGATCTGCTACGCCGTGGAAGCCCAAGAAGGACCCACGGAGCACAAGACGAAAGCGCGTGGCGTGATCATGTGCAAACCCGACGAACTCGCGGGCGGTGAGGATCTTGGGTATTGCATTGAGGACGGAGGCAGCCTCTTGTTCAGCTTGGTGAGCGACGAGCGAGAGTTGCTCACGAAGCTGGAGGAGCTCGTCCGCTTCTGGGATCCGGATTTCCTCGCAGGCTTTGAAGTCCAGAAGGAGTCGATCGGGTACCTTGTGGACCGTGCGTCGCAGCTGAATGTGCGTTCGACCGTGAGATCTTGGTGGGTTGGATCGAGTGAGCTGCTAACATAACTGTTACTAGGTGAATCTTATTCAAACACTGTCACGACTGCCCACGACCATGGTTGACTCCCAAAATCTGGGCGCGATGCAAGGCCCCGAGGAAGAGGATGGTGAAGACAGTGGCAACGTTTCCATTGGGACCACATGGGGAGTCACGAAAGCGTCCGGCATGTGGATTCACGGCCGATTCATCCTCAATATCTGGCGCCTCGCGAGATCTGAGGTCCGAATCGGAGTCGCTTTGAGCTGTGGCAAATCTTTCTCATGCCGTGCTTTGTACTGTTATAGGTAAAGCTCTCTCGGTATGCGCGAGAAGATATTGTGCGGGCGGTGCTTAAGCACGAGTTCCCCGTCTACTCGGCCGAGCAGCTCACGATGTGGTATGCGAAAGGCGGCGCGCTGCGCTGGCGAACCATTCGCTATACGCTGGACAAGGCGAAATGCAATCTAAGGCTTCTCTCGCGGATTCAGCTCGTCACGCGAACCAGGTGCGTTTAGCATCCATCTATCCATCCGTTCATCCAACAGGAACGTTCACACTTTTCTCTAGCGAAATGGCGCGGCTGTTTGGTATGGACTTCTATTCCGTGCTCTCTCGCGGTTCGCAGTACCGCGTCGAATCCATGATGCTGCGTCTGACCAAGCGCCTCCACTACCTCATGGTCTCGCCGAATCGCACTCAGGTCGCGCGCCAGGCGGCGATGGAGAGCATTCCGCTCGTGATGGAACCGCAGTCGGGCTTCTATTCGGACCCGGTCGTTGTGCTGGACTTTCAGTCGCTGTATCCGTCGCTCGTCATCGGCTACAACTTGTGCTACTCGACCATATTCGGGCGGCTGCGAGATGGGCTTCACGCTGAGCTAGAGACGTCGCTGGGCGTCGTGGACTTTACACCCAGCGCCGAGGGGCTCCTCCAAGACCGCGACAACTTGATCAAGTCGCCGAACGGCGTGCTGCTCTGCTCCAAACCCCACCGCCTGGGTGTGCTGCCCGTGATCCTGGACGAGATTCTCTCGACCCGGATCATGGTCAAGAACGCCATGAAAGCCGCCAAGCAGCGCAACGACGCGCGGCTCGAAAAAGTGCTCAACGCCCGCCAGTTGGCACTCAAGCTGCTCGCGAACGTCACGTATGGATACACGGCCGCGGGCTTTTCCGGACGCATGCCGTGCGCGCAGCTCGCGGACGCGATCGTGCAGACGGGACGGTGTACGCTCGAGGCCGCCGTGCGCCACGTCGAGGGCCATGCCGCATGGAATGCCAAGGTCGTGTATGGCGACACGGACAGTCTCTTTGTGCTCTTGCGCGGACGCTCCAAGGACGACGCCTTCCGCATCGGACAGGAAATCGCCGACGCCATCACGGCCTCCAATCCAAAGTACGTTTTTTGCAGATAATGATGGAGGCGTTGTCGAGACTGACTTTTTATCTGTCGGCGGTGCCAGGCCCGTGACACTGAAGCTGGAAAAGGTGTACATGGGGTGCATTCTCGTCTCCAAGAAGCGGTACGTCGGCCTCAAGTACGAATCGCCCGACCAGCCGGGGGGCGTGATCGAGTCCAAGGGCATCGAAATTGTCCGACGCGATTCGTGTGGCGTCGTACAGCACGCGATGCAGCGCTGTCTCGAGCTTCTTTTCACGACGAGCGACTTGTCCCTCGTCAAGAAGTCGCTCGAAGCGTACTGGCTGCAAATGCTTGACGACCAGATCCCGCTCCAGGACTTTGTGTTTGCCAAAGAGGTCCGCCTGGGCACGTATGCGCGTGGCAGCGCTCCGCCGGCAGCGCTCGTGAGTGCCAAGGCCATGGCCAAAGACCCGCGAGCCGAACCACGGTACGCCGAGCGGGTTCCGTACGTCGTGGTGAACGGCCCACCCGGCGCGCGGCTTATGGATCTCGTTGTGTCCCCAACCGAGTTTCTCGATCCTCGACGACGCGCGACGCTGACTGTCAACTACCAGTACTACATCCACAAGCAAATGATCCCGAGCCTCGAGCGCTTGTTTCTGCTCATGGGCGCGAATGTGCGGCTCTGGTACACGCAACTTCCACGCGTGATCGGCAAGGCTCGCGCAAAGGGGCCGTCTACCAAGTCGCGGCAGGCCGAGACGCGGTCAATTGATTCGTTCTACATGAGCAAGCATTGTCGACTGTGCGGCACCATGGGTCAGAACACGCTGTGTCGCGATTGTGAGAGCCATCCGCAACGCAGCAAGTTTGTGCGCCAAGTCCTCGCTGTACGTCGCGACCGAAGTCTGGAACGGCTGCGACTCGTCTGCACGGCCTGTGGGGGCCGCGACGCGATGGAAGTGTGCAAAAACGTTTCGTGCGGTGTGTGGAACCGCATTCGACTGTTGGAGGCTGGTCGAGAGCACGAAGAGTTCACAGTCTCGTGGTAAGAATCGAAACAGTCATGCAAAGCTGCAGCTCAAGATTTTGGTTGATTCAAGGTGCCGCGATACCACACTCACATTGAAATGGCGAGGAAGATGTCGTCCGCGCCAGGGTCTTCACGCGCTGCGGGTTCATACGTGGCGATTCGCGCTGTCACTTTCCCGGACGAGTCTACGTCACAGACGAATTCTTCTTCATCGCTCGAAGCGCTGTCGTCGTCGTTTTCGATCACCCGCTGCCGCTTCACTTGCGGAGGGGAATGGAGCCGCACCGTTTCAGACGTGGGCAGAACAGGAGCATTTCTCTCCGGTCTGATCGACGGAGTGGCGATTGCCAAACCAGAGGCGCTGTCGCTGCGGCGCCGCTTGAGAGGCTCCTCGCTCAATCGCATGACACGGACAGAGTAGTCTTCGGCGAAAAGTGTACGCTGGTTTTCCCAGAGCCAACTCGTTGCTGTACTAGACTTTCCAGCGCATCCAGTCACGGTCTGTTGTGCGGGAAAGACGAGGGATTCTGCCAAATCGATCGCGTCCTGCTGACCTAAGAGATGAGTGTGAGGTCGCCCGAGCTCGTCAGCAAGCTCAAAGAGTTCGATGACTGAGCGACTTGCACCGGCGTTCAAACCGCCCGCGCTGATGTCCAACCTATCCACGGTGCGGTGAAGCCTCTCTGCAAACGTACGCTGTTTCACTAGCGCAGCAAGCAATTGGGATCGGTAGTCCTGCTGCTTGTCGGCAGCTTCGACCCAAGCTGATATCTCTGTTTCCAGCGCATCAACTTTGCGTTGAGCGAGTGCAAGCTCCGACTCGAGTTGATGGATCCGAGCAGTCTTTGAATCGATGTGGACCAATTCTTCTGCATCGCCTCGATCACTCTGTTCGCCGACACCGCCCGATTCGGTCGCATCGGTCGCAGCTTCACTTGGCGTGGGACTCAGTGCAGTAGTCGATGCGGGATTGCCTTCTGGACCTGGACAGGAATATCTCTTCTTCTGCCTTTTGCGAACCAATCTCTCGATGTCGTCTTCGAGCTGGACTACCGTTGGCTGCACTGCGTCTCTGTGCATTGACTCGTCTGGATCCGCAGGCGATGCTATTTTCACACCACGGATCAAATCCTTCGGGATTGTTTCGTTGCCGAGACTCG
This sequence comes from Pythium aristosporum, assembly GCA_023337755.1. Classification (NCBI taxonomy): domain Eukaryota; phylum Oomycota; class Peronosporomycetes; order Pythiales; family Pythiaceae; genus Pythium; species Pythium aristosporum. The sequence continues at coordinate 30,976 of JAADXL010000026.1, read as the reverse complement.
CCATCGACGTTTCCAAAACCAACTGGTTTTCGTCTGCAGCGGTTGAAGTGTCGTCCGCAGTGGGCTTCATGATGGAAGGAGCAGGTGGCGCGTCGCAATGGGATCCTGACTCGTGGCCCGCGTCATCTTGATCCACGCGTTCTTCGTGGGTACCGACCTTCATGACGACGGGGGCAGTACAAGGACCACTGACTCTGTTCTCGAGATCGGGGTGGACTGTTAGTACTCGCGTTGCTTCATTGCGAATGGCGTTGCCATGGTTTTTGCCGTTCCCTTCGTCGGTGCTAGGTGGAGGAGACACTTCGTTGACGTTACCTCTATGCGCTTGAGGTTCGTACGTTTCTTCCGTCATCACTTCGCCCCCATTGTTTCCCTCGACTGGAATCCCTTCGTGCTCTGTCGGCCTGGGCAGTTCCGCTTCATCACGCGTAGCACACTCCACCGTTCGGTCGTGGCCGTGGCCGCGCCCAGCGCTTTCCTCTAGCTTCTTGGCGACATCGTCATCATTGTTGCCGCCGACTTTGCCACGTGCAGCCGCCACGGCAATCGCTACAGCAACCGCGCAGTCTGCTTTGCCGAGCGCACCGCCTTCTGCGATTTCCGCCAGCGTGGCCCGCAAGCGAGCGCGCTGCTGCTCCCGCTCCTCGCGGCGCTGCTGCTCGCGCTGGAGCCGCCGCTCGTGTTTGGTCATGGCCATCGCGACGATGGGGAAACAAATGCCGATCGAGTCGTCTGCTCGTGGAGGCGCCGACACAAGCGGGAGTCTGCTAGATCGATATCGACGCGCGCTGGTTGCCGCTGCCCTTCCGCGTCTTCTCCTTCTGGAGGAGGCGGGGGAAATGGAAGTGCGAGAGAGAGGGGGATCCATTCAGAGCCAGCTTCAACTCGCGCGCGAGGGGAAACCGGAGTGATGGTCACGATTCCATAGATCCGCGGCATCTTATTGGCTGTTAAAGTGTTAAGAACGCCCACGTCGGTCTGTTAGGAACCGCCTTTTGTGTCCTTTCGTGATCACACAGACGGCAATCAGCATGCAGGTCGAGACACCCGCGACCGCCGGCGGCTTTGGCGCGCCACCAGCGCAGCCGTCGCGCTACGAGGCGCTGCTACACCAGATCGTACAGCTCAACACGGATCTCCAGAAGACGGCGGCACTGAGCCAGGCGCTGCAGCGCGAGCGCGACGGGCTGCAAGTCAACAACCACAAGGTGCCGATGGCCCACTCGAGGCATGCGCTCTTCTTGCTCAGTACTCAGCCTTCTCTGTTGGTGTGCGTATAGCTCAAAGATGAAGCCAAGCGGCTGCACGAGCGCTGCGACAAGCTGCAGCTCGTGCTGATGCAGGAGACGGAGCAGCGGGTGTGCCTGCAGAGCTTGTGTTGAGTTTGGAGGTTCCTCAGCCCCTCTGACATCCCAACTGTGGATCTGCAGATCGAGTCGGACAAGAAGCACGAGGAGCTCATCGCCAAGTGGAAGAAGCAGCTCGAGCTCAAAGCCAAGGCATTTGAAAACCTCCAAAAGACGTTTGCGCCGCCGCGTGACCTCGATCAGCTGCGCATGCAGATCCAGGACGAACTGGAGGAGCCGAATCGACAGCGCATCGAGCAGCTCCAGCAGGAGATCGAAAAGCACCGCGAGATCGCGTTCGGACTCCGGCGCGAGTGCGAGATTGTCAAGACCGAGTACGAGCAGTTCGCCGTGGACCAGGGGAACGAGATGGAGTGTCTCCATGCGACGTACGAGATGAAGCTCAACGAGCTCAAGCGGAAACTGGCGGTCGCCGACGAGTGCGTCTACGCCGCGCAGAACAGTGACGCCGTGCGCAAGCTCGAGCAGCAACGGACAGCAGCGCAGGTCGAGATCAAGCTTCTCCACGATGAGATCAAGGTGGGACTTTTTATCCGGTGTCTACCGCCGGTGGATAATACTATGTAATGTTGGACTGACGCCTCCTGAAGGATGTGCGGGAGGAGAGCAGGCGACAGCGAGATGTTGCCGCGAATGAGCGCACCGAAATCGAGAGTCGTCTCGCACACGAGATGGCGCGCAGTGCCAATTTGGAACTCGACCACAAGGCGGCGACGCGGCAGCTCTCGCGCGCCAAGGACGACCACGAGGCTGTGCGCGCCAAGTGGGACCACGCGCAGACCAAACTGCTCGAGCTCACAAACGAAAACGACAAGCTCCGCGAGCAAGTCAAGCAGAAAGAGCAGCTCGTGCTCCATAGCCACCAGTCGGTCACGACCAAGTGAGTTGGAAACCGAGTGGTCGCCTGTCTCCGCGTAAGTATATCATGCTCTGTTTTGTTTCTCCACTAGGCTTCGGGACGAGCGGGAGACGTGGGAGCGGGAGCGGAGCGAGCTGAAGGAGCGCGTGAGTGAACTCAGCATGAAGCTTCAGGCTGCAGAGACGGCCATGTCCCAAATCTCGGCGTCGAGGCGGAGCGAAGGACAGTGCAACGAAGACAATGAGGCCGCGGCAGCGACCGCCGCACTGATCAAGACCAAAGACCACGAGATCGACAAGTATCGCGAGTTGGCAGCGGCTATGGAACGCAAAGTGGGTTGCCCATTTGGGTGTTTTGTGTTTATGGAAGGAGGAGCGCGAGCCCACGAGCTATCCTTGTGCATTGGCGTTTGAGTAGCTCGGTGAAAAGGAAGACCAGCTCCGCACAGCCATGACGGAGAGCGAGAACGCAATGCAGAAGCTCAGAAGCGAGCACGAGCAGCTACGACTGAGCGTCCACACGATGGAGCTGGAGCGCGAGCAGTCGATGGCCAAGCAATCGGCGACCCAGGAACTGGTCGGAATGGATGGGGATGGACACACGAGTACTGGATCCGAGTTGGCTGATGTGTGGGATGATTGAGCAGATCTCCAAGATCAAGTCCGAGTGTGTGATGCTGCGCACCAAGCTGAAGGAAGTGGAGATGGACTATCGCACGCTGCAGGCCAAACATCGGTACATAAGGAAAGTTTCAACACTCTACCACACGCCGACGCTTGTTTGCTGTTGTTCTTTGTATAGAGAGACGATCCAGCTCCACGAAGATATCGAGTCGGAAAAGCAGCAAATGGAGACCAAGGTAAAACACATCTTCCTTGCCTACATCTCTTGTTCTCTGACGACTATCGTGATGGACGCACGGACCTCGCTCAGCTCAAGTTTGCAGAGACCGACTGTGGAACCCTGCGCGAGCAGCTCGAGAAAGAGAGGGAAGACCGCACAGCGTCGACGCGGGAATGGCAGGTCCGGCCGGATGCCCCTTTGTCTCACGCGTGTTGCCATACCTGATCAATTCTACTACATCTCATTCTAGCGCAAGCTGTCTACGCTCGAGAGCGAGTCACGTTCCCAGAAGGCAGCACTGCGCGACGAGACCAAGCGTGCACTGAGCAAGGCGCTCCAGGAGCTCAGCCGCGCGCAGAAAAAGAGAGACGCGTTCAAAGTCAAGTGCCTCGAGCTCCACGAGCAGTACAAGCTGCTCGTGGCCGAGCTGCAGCGCCACGACGCGAGCGTGGTGCAACTCAAGGACGAGCACGCGAGTGAGCTGCAGCACGTGCTCGCGCAGCTCGCGCAAGTCGAAAACGACAAGACCGCCCTGCTGCAGCAGCGGCACTCGGCACGCGCTGCGCACTAAACCCACACGGCAAATCCCCACTTTATTTTCATTTCTTTCCATCGTCATTCCGGCCGATCGACAGCACCGCGAAATGCGGGTGCTTGGCAAAGTCTAGGTCGACGCCATTCCCAGACGAGGACGTCGGCGTCGGTGTCGGTTGATAATTCGTGGCCTTGGTTCGCTGGCGACTGCCTTTGCCTGCTTGCGTACGCTGCTGCTGCTGGTCCTGCTCATGCCGCGCGAGTTCCACGAGGTTGGCGACGGCAACGTGGACCACGTCGCGCGCTTCGTCGGCGTGGATGCCACTTGCCTGGGTCGTCTCGAGCGCGAGCAGCTCGTCGCCGTGGCCGCGCGCGACCCTGAAGCACTCTTCGGCCGACTTGTAGATGAGATCGACCGGGTACCGCGCAAAGTCCGAGTTGGCCACATAATCATCGTACGTGAGCGCTGCCGGGAAGTGGAGCGACTGGAACGTCGCAAAGCGATGCTGGAAGCGGACCGCGCGCGAGCCGTACACGGGCGCCGCGGCCGCCACGCCGGCGCGGCTCTCTCGCTCCATCGCGGCAAACACTTGGAAGTAGCCGCGCATCATGCTGCGCAGCATCTCCGTGTAGCTGGTCTCGCGCTCGAACCGCGCCTTGGCCAGCGCGTCCTTTGCGTCGCCTCCTGCACCTTTGTCTCCTCCACGGTCTTTCAGGAGCTCCTTCATGCGCTCGAGAAAGCCCCACGTGACGCTGAGGTTCTGCAGGCGGGAGCCGCAGAGGTAGTCGAGGTACCAGTAGATCGTACTCAACTCATTGGGCGCGTACAGATCCAGCTCAATGCCGAGCAGCACGTACTGGATCATGAGCACCGTGACTTGCTCGAGCGTCCAGGCCGTAAAGTACCGCGGGAACGCAGCCTTGGGGATCTGCATCTCGCTCATGAACCGCTCGTCGACCGCCACGGCCTCGAGCTGCAGCACGGCCCACTCTTCGAGTAGGTACTCGATGCGCGCGCGCTGTCGCGAGCGATTGTGGAGATAGAGTTTGAGCGACTCGTACAGCGTCTCGATGGCGCGGGAGCTATATTGCACGCCCTCTTGCGTCGACAGCAGCACGGACGGCACGCCGTTGAGTACCATCTCTTCCGTCATCCAGTCCATGAAGCCGTGGCGGCCGTAGATCTTCTTTTCACAGTACAGCATGAGCTAAGGAGACACACCCACACTCGTATTAGATTCCCTGCCGTCTCATATATCCACACACCACACGTACCAGCACAAACGACCGCGCGATAATGTTGGGCCGGCGCCGGGAAAAGTCGGCGAGAAACACACGCACGTCCTCCATCCGTTGCCAGTCGCCGTCGGCCGGCGAGCACGCGACGAGCAAATCCCGCATCAGCGCGTCATAGATGGCGACCGCCTGTTCCATGGTCGTGAACTGGACGTCGCGCGGCGGCGAGCCCGCGGCCAGCAGTCGACTGAGCGTCTTGTCAAAGCCCAGTGGCTTGCCGCTGAAGCACTCACCGTCCAGCTCGAGCGTCTCGGCCTTGATCTGCGCGAGCAGCACCTGTGCCGCCGAGAACTGTTCCTGCGCGACCGTGAGGTCGACGAGTTCGTCGGCGAACCCCACGTGCGAGTAGACGCCGTGGAGTGTGCGGCGCAGCTGCAGGCGCCTCAGCAGCGCTTCGCTCACCTGCGCGCTGATCTTGACGTTGGCGTCTAGCCCCTCGAGCTTGAGTGGACTGGTTGTGGTGCCCGCATCTCCACTAGCCACAGGGTCAGTCGCCTTGGCCGTCACGTCCTTGGCCTTGCTGCCCTTCTTCTTGTGGGCCTTCTTGGATGAGCCCTTGGCCGCGACCAGCGCGCGCTCCTGGGCGAGCAGCGTCTCCAGGCGGTCGATCGCAAACGCGAGCAGCTCGTCAAGAGCCGCACGCAGCCAGCCCACGGAATCAAAGGACGCGTCCAACTGGCCCGTGTTGCCGGGCGAGAAGTCTTCTTCCTCGTACATGTCGGCGCGCACGACGAGCTCTCGCACGTGGACGCACGTGCGCAGCGTGAAGACAGAGACTGTCGCCATGACCAGCAGCAGCGTGTCCTGCGGCGCGCCGCCCAGCTTCTGCAGTCGCGTCCTCACGGTCTCGCCATCGCGTACCTCTTCGGCTGATGGGAGGAGCTGCGTGAGCAGCGCCGTCACGGCCTCGCGGTGCATGTAAACGCACGTGAGCAGCGTCTGCGGCAGCGGCTGCCCGTGGAGCCACGCGGCCTCGACACGGAAGATAGCGTCGACAGTTGCCAGCACGTCGCGCGCCGACGGAAACGCCAGCGGCACGGCGCCGCGCGCCACGCGGTCCTGCACCGTCAGCGGCGCGGCGCCGTGGAGCGCGAGCCCGGCGTCCATTTTCGGATCCATGAGCTCGAGCGCCGACATGGAGTCAAAGAGATTGAAGTCATCCACGTGCACGAGCTGGCCGACCTTGAGTTCTTTGGCGGCTGCGCCAAAGAGCTACAGTGAAGAGAGGCAAGTGAGACTCGCACCGAACGAAGACGTGCGGGGAGCGTGGGAGACAAGGGGGTACGCACCTCGGTGACATCGTCCCAGTAATAGCTGGCGATGGGCTCTGCGTGGCTGAGAGAGAGAGAGAGAGAGAGAGAGAGAGAGAGATAGGCATGTTGCTCAGTGTGGGTCCATGGGAGGGAGGAATCTGCGACGCGCGCCACGCACCTCATTGTGACGACGCCAACAGAGAGGCGAGCCGAAGATTGGGGATGATGTGGCTGAGGGAAGAGGAAAAGTGGGAGCCGCTCGAGCGCATTTGATGTGGTCCACCTTACTTCAAGTTGGTGTGGCCCACGCTAAATAGAATGACACGAAGTCGTTCCGATGAACAGCAAAGGCAAATGGAGCCATGTATCGTTCACTCATGAATCGCAATAGTCAAATGGAATTGTCACCCTATTACTATCAAATCGCCGCCCTCGCCTCGGCGGCGTGCGAAATGAAGAAGATCCGCCAAACCAAAACCTCGTGTTTCCCCATGAGCCACCCACCGTCCACGGCAACTTCCTGCACGTCAGAGGAGTGGGCGGGGCGACGCAACGTCTGCCTGTGTCGCTTGATACTCCTACGTCCACTGCGCGGGAGGAACCACCCTGTTTACACTTCCTGCTTGCGCTTCTTCATCTTGCTCGCCGCGTCGGCAGCGGTCTCGTCGCCTTTCCGTCTCCCACCGGACACGATCCGTCGCTAGCAACACACAGAATTACAGTTTCTGTTAAAAACAACAGACACAAACAAACGGTATAAGTCGAACACGTCTCATCCCAAAATCACCACCGGCAGACAGACAGTCAATGTGGCGGGCCTTCCATGGACCAGACACATGCAGCGGCCCCCACACCCAGCACACTGTCCAACCGCCACCACGCAGCAATCCGACCGACCGGAGGTGTTTTGGAACGACCACGTGCTGGACCCACGGAATTCCGAAGACCAATAGAGACTGAGCGAGAAAGAGGCAAGAAACAATGTGCAAACTCACCTGTGCTTCCTCTTCTTCCGTGGCTGTGACGGCGAGGCGCCGACGGTTGGCGCCGCGATTGTGAATCTTGTAGCCAAAGACGCGTGGCACGTAGAGCACGGTCGACGGCGGCGGCTCGAGTTCCCGATACGTCATGAAGAACAAGTGCGGAAACGTAGTCCCAAAGTAGGCTCCGTCAACTATGGAATGAGATCATCACAGTTAGAAAATAATGACCCCACGGAGAGGACCGGACGGCTCAGTACGTACTGACGGGAGACTGGTACTCGGCCACGGGCGTGTACAGGTCGCGGCACTTTGGACAGAAGACCTTCATGTCTGACTTCTTGGATTCATCATGCATGCCCGCCTATCAAAGATAGAAAGCGTGTAAGTACACAGGCATTAGACCGCCACGTTGCCACCAGCGGACGCACCGGCACGACTGGCTGGCCCTCGCAGAGCGCCCGCGGACACACGCCAAAGTCTCGGTCCCGGTACTTCTTCATCTATACACACAAGGGCCTTGTGTGAGTCTCTTTGGGTGGTTCCCATTCTCTCTCGTTGAATACGCCACGCACCATGGCGTCCAGTCCGTGGGACGTGATGATGTAGCGCGCGTGGATGAGCCCGTAGAGCTCAGCGGCGCAGGCCGGGACGTCGTCGTCGTAGGGGATGTCTGTGAGGTCGAGGATGATGTTCATGGCCTCTTGGTAGTTGGGCACCTGGGCGCGGAGCCCATAGAGGTTGAACGAGTCTTCGATGTAGCTCTGCGGCACTTCGCAAAAGTACTCGTTGCCCGAGAGGCTGCAGAACCACTGTATCCACTTCTCGTCTTCCTCCTCGTAGTCGGACATGTCCTCCTCCAGCTGAGCCGCTGCGGCCGCGAGCGAGGGCGGCGCCGTGGTCGTCGTCGTGCTTCGCGTGCGCTCCCTTCCACCGACCCCGAGTTGCCTCGCGAAGGTCCGCACGGGAGTTTTAGTGGGGAGAGAGAGAGAAGAGAGAGGGGGTGGGCGGGGGAAGCCCTGCGAAATCCGATACCAATACCTATGAAAACCGATATCACCAGTGCCCATGCTGACTACCAGGTCGCCATAACTTGCGGGAGCTGTAATCTATCCAGTCAGTTTCTATCGATTCTCCTGATATGGCGAGTAGCCGAGGAGCTGCTGAAGCGGCGCCAGGAGGTCCTTCATGTACGCCATGGCGCGCTCCGTGTCGTCGGCGCAGAAGCGCACGATCACTCCATCGACGCCCAGCGGACTCGCCGACGAGATGACGCCCGGGAAGTCACCTGGTGATGCGAGGCGGCCCTGCGGCGTGATCTCCTGCGCTTGGTGGAGCTTCTTGCGCTGGCTCTGCTCCAGCACGCGGGTCGTGATGGACATGACACGCGGACCGATGACGACGACGAGACCCAGCACGTGTGTATCTCGCATGCGCTTCCGCAAGCTCACGGATTCTTCATCTGTGGAGCGCAGCAGTTAGATTCGCTTTCATCGCAAAGGGATCAAATACGGACGGGACCGTACCGATGAGGCGGACGCGGTCCGAAAGCACGAGCTCATCGCCCACAAAGACGTCGGCAGCGCTGTCGTACTCATCGAAGTCCCAGTGCTCGTGGGTCTCGCGGCGGTCGTCCTTGAGCGAGCCGGTCGCCAAGAAGTTGCGCTTGCGGCCGCTCGTGAGCCAGTCGACGAAAACGAGATTCGCCTGGTTGCCCTGGAGACGGAACGTCTGCCGCTGCCTATACTTCGCCTTCTCAAAGCACGTGATCGGGTCGGGCACCACGGCGAGCAGCGCCCCATTCGCCACGTCAAACGTGAAGACCTGGCGCACGAAGTCGCGGTCGATCTCGGCCTTGAAGACCTTGGTTGTCGCCTGCGTGCACAGCACCGCTAGAGTCGGACGTTAGCAGAAGGAGCTGTGCGGATGTAGCCATCTGGATTCACGGGAGCCAGCTAGTCAGCCCATGCTGAGATCCAGCAATCGTTCGATCGTCCATACCCGTTGCCCCCTCTCTGACAGCGCACGTCATCGCCACGGAATCTCCTCCGACGAGACCACCGCCGTAGCCGAGCATGTACTAATCGGCCATGTCAAAGAATATCAGCCCCCATCTCGGGCCTCTTCGTTGAGACAAAAGTGTCACAAGAGAAAGACAAACGAAGCGGTTCCTCTGTCTCTCTCTCTCTCTCGAGCCGACGAAAACGCACCGTGACGAAAGTATCAAAGCCCTGGCGGATCGTGCGCCGCGGGTGGAGAAACTTGAGCGGATACGTCGCATACGCGTAGGTCAATGCCGTTTTCCCAGCCACGACCTCGTACTTGAGCTGGCCCTGGGCATGGTTTCCCCGCTCTTCGCCAAGCACCCCCGGTGGTGGCGGTGGCGCGTCGTGGCTGATGACACTCGCCATGGTGGCGTCACCAAGAAATGGAGAGGGCCGCTCCGAGACCCAACGGGAGTGGGTCCGCCTCCCCTACACCTACACCAGCGCAGATTCAAAGCAACCAACACTCTCCAGCATTTCGTCTTCCGAATAATATCGGGCAGCTCATCACTGTCAAACAGTGGTGGCTCCTCACTTGGGTGCATAGCGCTCCCTCGCCCAGTCCGCTGTTCTCGCGGAAAATCACAGCATCGCCAAAGAGACGGGCTGAGCTCCGCAGTGTCAGCGCTCGCTCAATGTCTATGGCAGCGTGCCAAACTGGATACACTCACAGTCAATACACACAGTGGCGTGGCGTCCAGATGTACTGTAGTCGACCGTCCTGTTAGTCACGCATCCAGCTGCAATCGCGCAGATAGGAAGAAACTGCCAGCAGACAAGGGGCGGCCCGACAGAATTCTCCCGCCCATCAACAACACTATGGCCAGCAACGGTATGCAGCATAGAGTACATTCGAATCATCGCGCTCTGGTCAGCAGTGGTTGCCAGAGTGGCCGGAGTCCACCATGGAAATCGCCGTGAGCTTTCTCATTCGGTTCCAGAGTGCTGCCCTGGCTTCCGGTTCGGATAGTCCTGCCAGGACGGTAGAAGTTTTTCCCCCAGGCTTCCACCACGTTCCCGTGCGGAGCTCTAGCGCAGTCCACTGCAACTGCAACTGGACCACCGCTGTGTGTGTGGATGACCCGTGGCCTGCTTACGAATCGCCGGCTGGCCAGAGTGCGGGTGGCTGCCCCGTCTCTGTGCGTCCGCTCGTCCACCGAGCCGTCCACCGACTCTCTTTCAGCAACCTTCGGCGCACCTTCGGCCGTGCGTTGCCGAACAGCTACTTCTCCAAGAGATCAAGCACGTGAGACCGGCCGGACGGGATCACTCGCGAATCCGCCGTCGCGCCTCTCTTTCTTCCGTCGTGCATGAGTGCGAGCGAGACCGACGCGTCGGCCGCTGCCCACGAGAAGCGCATCCGCCACCAGCTCACGATCCTGGCGCCGACCGACGCCGTCCCCGTGGCCGCCTCCCCGACCGACTCGGAGTCGGCGCTCACGTTTGACGCCATGTCGCGCGCGTCCAGCTTCGACGACGTCGACACGCCGCTGCGGCGGCTCTCGCTCGCGTCCTCGGCCAACGGCAGCGGCTACGCCGTCGAGGACGACATCCGCGCGATCGGAGACCAAATGAAGCGGTTGCTGGCGTTCTGCGACATGCAGGCGCAGAGCCCGCTGCGGATGCAGGCCAAGATCCAGGAGCTCCAGGAGCAGCTCCAGCTCGCCATCACGGAAAAGAACTACTGGATGAAGCGCTGCCAGGAAGAGCTCGCGCGGGACCGACCGAGCACTGAGGTCGCCAAGAAGGCAAAGGACATGCGCACGGTCAAGTGCCACCCGCGGCGCCGCACCAACTCGGAGCTGCGCTTCATCGCCGACACGATCGGCTCGCGCGGCGAAGGGATCTACCAGGACACGGACGCGGCGAGCAGCTCGAGCTCGAGCGACAGCGAGAATGGGTCGGGGAGTGACGTTGTGGGGCTCGGCCGGTCGTCGTTCCGGCTGCTGCAGTGCTCGGACGAGCAGTGCGAAGTGTTTACGCCCATGAACCGCAGCATCCGCACGCAGCACCGCGCGCGCAACAACGTGCAGTGCCTCTGGGACGAACCGCCCAAGACGGTGCTCATCATCAAGAAGCCCAACGAAGACAATGTGACCAAGACGCTGCTGCGCATGGCGCAGTGGCTGCTCCACGAAAAGCAACTGACCGTGTACCTCGAGCCGGCAGTCCACAAGGAGCTCCAGGTGCCGCACACCAAGACGTGGGCGTCCGACGCCGAGTGGGACGAGTGCCAGCACAGTATGGACTTTGTCATCTCGCTCGGCGGCGACGGCACGGTGCTCTGGGTCTCGTCCATGTTCAAGCAGAGCGTGCCGCCCGTGCTGGCGTTCGCCATGGGCTCGCTCGGGTTCCTCACGCCGTTCGACGTCGAGAATGGCGAAGAGCACATCACGTCCGTGCTCAAGGGCGGCTTCTACATGTCGCTGCGCTCGCGGCTCGTGGGCACGATCATCCGCCGCGACGAGAAGCGCGAGACGCTGCCGCCGGTCCACGCGCTCAACGAGATTGTGATCGACCGCGGTCCGTCGGCGGCTCTCGTCGAGCTCGACTGCTACTGCGACGGTCTGCAGATCACCAAAATCGCGGCCGACGGCATCATCATCGCCACGCCCACGGGCTCGACGGCCTACTCGCTGTCGGCCGGCGGGTCCATGACCCACCCGTCCGTGCCGTCCATGCTCTTCACGCCCATTTGCCCGCACACGCTGTCGTTCCGCCCGCTGCTCTTCCACGACAGCGCGACGCTCAAGATCGTCTTCCCCATGACCAGCCGCGCGTCCAGCGCCTACGTGTCGTTCGACGGCAAGAACCGCGTGCAGCTCGAGCGCGGCGACAGCATTATCGTGCGCGTGTCGTCGTTCCCCGTGCCCGCCGTCTGCCGCGTGAACGAGAACCAGGACTGGTTCGAGTCCATGATCTCGAACCTCAACTGGAACCAGCGCCGCGCGCAAAAGCCCTGGGAGCAACCCACCGATTTATAAACGCGCAGTGGACGACGCTCTCTGTCTTTCTCTGTCTGTACGTGTGCGTGAAAAATGCTCCCGGCCGCAACTGCCGCAACTGTACTACTATTAACATGAATACACGTGCCGTACCCAAAGAGTCTCGTTACTGCGTCTTCTTGTCCCCGGCACCGCTCGCCTTCTGCTGCTGCTGCTCGAGGAGCTTCTTCGCCTCGCGCTTCTTCTTCTTGCGCTCGTCCTCGTCGATCGACTTGACGAGCTCGCGCGTGGCCCACAGCGCGACGAGCGACAGCACGAGAAACACGGCGAGCACAAGGCCGCCATAGAAGTACGGGTCCTTGACGACGGCGATGATGACGGCGTCGACCCACGTCTCTGGCGGCCGCGCCAGCAGCTCCTGCAGCGTCGCCTTCTTTCCGTCGGCCATGATGGATATCGAGGTCCACACAGTGATAGTGTGGTGCGCGTCCCTCGCGATAGTGACTCCACCGCCCTACGCAATCATCGTGGAACTTCCACCGACCGCGTCATGAGCAGCTCACTCGCTCATTTGCCAATTCACTCCCCTCTTCTTCCTCTCCGTATCCACCCGCAGTCATGCTCTCCCGCCGCGCGCTCGCTCTCGCCTCCCGCGCCGCGATCAAGCGCTCGCCGCTCGGCGCGCGCAGCGTCCACGTCGAGGCCTCTGTCCCGTCAGTGCAGGTATTCCCCAGATCGAACCAGTCGTCTCGCTAGTCGATCTCACATTGACTTGAGTAACAGGCCGCGATAAAGAACGAGCCGGTGCTCGTGTTCTCCAAGACCCACTGCCCGCACTGCGCGCGCGTGAAGGCGCTCTTCGCCGATCTCAAGGTCGACTTTGAACTCGTGGAACTCGACTTGCGCCGTGCGTTCTTTAGTAGCTGCTGAAAGCATTGCCCATCGGTGACCACGGCCGAACTCTGACGCTCGTATTTGTCTCTATTACTACCAGCGGACGGTGCCGACATCCAGGCGATCCTGCTGGACCTGACCAAGCAGCGCACCGTGCCCAACGTGTTTATCAAGGGCCAGCACATTGGCGGCTGCGACTCGACGTTCGCGCTCCACGACGCCGACAAGTTGGTGCCACTGCTCAAGTAGATATGGCGTTGCACAAGTCTTCCAGGCGCACGCCTTGTCCGACGCTCATGAGAAGATCTTAAAGAAGACAGTCCAGACACCACATACGAAACGCGAAGAGCTCAATCCACGTCAGCGAGACGAGCACGAAAACCGACTCCCTAGTGTTCATATGGCCTTGGTCAACTTGAATAAAGAGATTTGGCTTGGCTCCTTGAGGGATGGTGCTGTAATGATACTGCAGTTCCCACTGTTGAAAGATCTACCTCCGCAGATGGACCTTGACTTCAAGTAGAGACGCAAAAGAACTTTCCATTTGAGAGGACCGGTGTACACAGAAAAGAAGTTCATTGCAGTGCCATTCAAGCAAATCCTCTCGAGCAAAAGTACAGTCACGATGCGATAACCTTCTGCAGAGAAAGTCTACAGGCAAGCGCATACCAATACGCACCACCACCCTTCACGCACGTACGTACCTGGTCGAGTTACGTACCTGATTAGACTGGGAGGAGTCGATCGGATTTGTCGCACGATTGTGCACGAGCCGGCTTAATGCCACGGCTGGCCCCGCTCGTGTCGAGAGAGGACGCTTGCGGAGACGCCGCGACACCGGCTCGGCAGTCGAAGCTCGTCATTCGTCGCTCGCTCGAGTTACGCCCGAGGGGACCCAAGTAGGGGGACGTCGTCTATTGGTCTGCTGGTCTTGCGATCTTGGTTGGGGTGGAGGGGCCCCAGCGCGTGGTCGTGGGCGACCCGCACACGTGCGGATACTGCCTCTCACGCGCCGTAGTTTCCCTCCGCATGGGTGACGGCTCCCAATCCCGATAGACCTCTCGGCCATCGGCGTTGGTCGCCCTCGTGGGTACGGTTTGGTTGAGTTGGGGCCTCCGCCGCAGACAGTGAGTCACGGCGCGAGGGTGGAGGGGCCCCGGCTTGTGGTCCTCGGCGAAAACGCCTCCCACGCGCCTTCGTTTCCCTCCGCAGCGGGTGAGGGCTCGCAGGCCGACGACCGAGATCGTCGGGGTTGTGCTCGCCCTCGGTGGTTTGGTTTGTGGGGGTTCTGGAGGCGGAGAGCTTTGAGCTGTAGCCGGCAAACTGGAGAATGAACTCAACCGAGCAGCTCACCTGTGAAGCCACATGTCTCACATGCTGGCCTCATTTTGATGGGTACGGTACTTCCCCTCGAACCTCTGTGAATGAATGCTGTAGAAACTGCACGAGATTAATTCGATACTTTGTTCACGCAAAAACCTGTTGGAATCAAATACACGCTATAGTCTAATAACGGCTTCTGTAGAATTCTTTCTAGCAGATAATAGAGTTCGATTAGCTTAGTCTATCCGAGCGTAGCCTCGCCTCGCTTCGCATCACCACTTCAACACACGAAAGAAAGAATGGATACGAACATCCAGTGTTTGTATGGAAGACGTTGTATCGTGTATCGAGGCAGCTTTCGGGTGGCGAGAGTTTCTTTATCTACACCGACGTCGTGGGCGGGCAGTCGTCAAAGTCGCCAATGATCATCTCGTCTAGGGCGCGGCCGGCGCCGACCATTGGGTAGCAGTGCTCGTGCTTCTCGACCACAAACTCGGCCAGCACGGGGCCTTCGGCCGCGAGAAACTTGGCCATGGCCTCAGGCAGCTCGTCTTCGTTCGAGCAGCGCAGTCCCTCGCAGTGCATGGCCTCGGCAAACTTGACGAAGTTGGGGTTCTTCATGACCGTGCCCGAGTACCGCTCTTCGTAAAACAGGTCCTGCCACTGCTTGACCATGCCCTGGAAGTCGTTGTTCAGCAGCAGCACCTTGACGTTGATGCCGAACTCGGCCGCGGTCGCCATCTCTGTGAGCGTCATCATGAAGCTCGCGTCGCCGTCAATGTCAACCACCAAGGCATCGGGCCGGGCGACCTTGGCGCCGATGGCGGACGGCAGACCAAAGCCCATGGTGCCCAGGCCGCCGGACGTGATGATCGAGTTGGGCCGCGACCACCGATAGAACTGCGCGGCCCACATTTGGTGCTGACCCACGCCCGTGGTGATGATCACGTCGTCGCGGTGCTTGGTCTGTGTGTACAGCTCCTCAATCACGCGCTGCGCCTTGAGCGGCGCACCAGGCGCCGACGGGCGGTACCGGAACGGATACCGCGCCTTCCACTCTTGCAGTTTGCGGTGCCACTCGGTGCGTGGCTTGCTCTCGACGTGCGGAAGGATCTGCTGCAAGTTGTGCTTGGTGTCGCCCACGATCCCAACGTTCGCGGGGACGATTTTGCCAATTTGCTTGGCCGAGATATCGAAATGGATAATGCCGCCTCGGTTTTCGGCTCCCGCACGACGAGCCTCGGGCGCAAAGTCGGGTACGCGGCCCGTGACGCGGTCGTCAAAGCGAGCACCAATAGCGATGACACAGTCGGCGTCCTGGATCGCCTTGTTGGCGTACACTGAGCCGTGCATGCCCAGCATATGGAGACTGAGCGGGTCACGCTCGTCAAAGCCACCCATGCCTTGCAGCGACGTCGTCACGGGGATGTTGGCGGCGCGTGCAAACGCACGGAGCTCCTCGCTCGCGTGGAGCGCGCCGGCGCCGGCATAGATGATGGGCTTGTGGGCCTTGTTGATGAGCTCCACGGCCTTTTTGAGGTTGGCGTCCTGGTTGATGCGGTTCCCGGCGACCTTTTTCTCGCCGTAGTACCCGAGCAACTGCGGTTCCTTCGTGACGGGCACCCTGCAAATGCCCGCCGTGACATCCTTCGGCAAATCCACGAGCACCGGACCCGGTCGGCCGGTCGTCGCAATGTGGAACGCCTCGCGCACGTTGCGAGCAAGGTCCTTGACGTTGCGGACTTGCACATTCCACTTGGTGCACGGCCGCGTGATGCCCAGAATGTCGGCCTCTTGGAACGCGTCGCTGCCCAGCACTTGTGTCGCGACCTGCCCGCTAAACACGACCATGGGCGTGCCATCCATCAGCGCGTCCTGGAGCGGCGTGACCGTGTTGGTCGCGCCTGGACCAGAGGTCACGAGCACGACGCCCGGCTTACCCGTGGCTCGTGCGTATCCCTGCGCCATGTGGCCAGCGCCTTGCTCATGGCGCGTGAGCACAAACTGGAAATGCTCGCTGTCGTGGATCGCATCAAACACGGGCAAGATCGCACCGCCAGGGTACCCGAAGACCACGTCGACGCCCAGCTCCGCCAGCGTCTCGTGAAAGATTTCGGCGCCAGTCTTGCCAATGTACTCGTCCGTGTACTTGGGCGTCTTCTTGGTGCCAGCGGGCGCGCGGGCCTCTTCGGTCGAGAGCTGTCTCCGCTGGCCCACCGCCATCTCCACACCAAGGCGGTTGCTCACCGCATGGACGGCGTGGGCGCGAGCAGAAGACGAGCGAGAGACAGAGGCGGCAGCGCGCGAGCGCAGCGCCAGCGCGAGGGAGCGACCGCGCAGCATCGTGGGGAATTTGGATCTGGTGGACAAGTCGAGCTGCTGGGGGTGCCGTTTGTGCAGCTCTCCAAGGTGCGCGCGGGTCAGGCCACGAACCCGTTTTCATAAACGGGTTTGGGTCGGTTGAGTCGGTGGTGGCTCCGTAATAGTTTCCTGGTTGCGCAATCTAAACGGGTCTGACCCGTTTCACGCTGGCGGTGAGGTGAGTCCACCATGACCCGTTTACGACCATCCCATTGCGCAAACTGACATGTGAAACTGAAGCCCGAAATTTCCGGTGGCCGGGTCACTTCAAGGTTATATCCACTGTTGATTGGATAAAATAGGCGATTCGAGAGATTCCATTGGCCAAAACTCGCTTTCACCACGACGCCACAAGAACGTGGTTGCTGTTCAGATTGGCGTGAGCAGCTCTTCCTTAACGACACCTCCGCTGGCTGGGGCGGCTGCTCGTGGCTCTTGCGGCTGCCGCTGTTGCAGCTCAATTGCCGTGAGCTCAAGCGGGAGCTGCTCGTGGCTCGATATGCACGTGAGTGCAATGCTCACGCTGTCGTTACCACTGGAGAGCACGGCGTTGGCACTGAAGTGCGGATACGAAGAGCTCACGAGCGCGGCCTGCGCGGCGTCCGCGACTACGTGGCGGCGCCAGATCATGCGCCGCAAGTCTAGCTTGTAGAGGGTGTGACGGTCGTCCATATTGTGAGGAGTGTAGCATTCAGTCTCTCCATTCGTCGCGTAGGTGAACCCTCCAAGCACGACGAGTGACTGGTTCGTGTAAAAGCATTCGAAAAGGAACCGCGCCGGCGGCGCACTCAGTCGGCAAATGTGGGACGAGAACCGTGGCTTGGTCCACACCATCGTCATGGTGTCCAAAACGTACACGTCCACTGTGCGAGGAGCAATGTCCGCACGGCGCTGTGGTGAGGAGGAGTGCTTTTCACCCCAACCTCCAACGAACGCGATGCGGTCATGGTCGATGCAGACCATGCGATGGCCGAATCTCCGTGAAGGTGGTTTGCCCACGGTATGCGGTGCTGTCCACGCCAACGGTACGAGCAATCGGTCGATTGGTACAGAAGACTTCTGCTCTGAGAGCTGCTGCTGCTGCTGCTTGCGTAATAGTAGATTGATTGCCCGACCGATACAGAGCTGCTGGATGTCGTCGTACACGTGCACATCGGACTTGCCACCAAACACAAAGAGCTGCTCGTCGTCGTTGACGAGGCAGCAGCCATGCCAGTATCGTGGTGATGGCTGCGATCGGGTTTCAAGCTCAACCCAGTGCCACTCGTGGAGCGAGAGCACGAAGAGGTCATCGAAGAGGAGGCCGCTGCGGCCACGGCCGCCGAAGACGACAACGTAGTGTGGTGCGACAAACACGGCGCTGTGGTCGCTGCGTTCTTTCGGGAGTCTACCACTGCACTGATGGAGCACCCATTTTGTGGTGTGAAGGTCGTAGGAGTAGACGTCGTTGGAGAATGCGTACCGCACGCGCTCAAGCTTGAGAGGGTCGATTTCGTTGGCTGCCACGGGCAGTAAATTGGTGAGGTCACGCAACTGCCGTCCGCCAAAGACAACGAGAAGAGTTCTCGAGTCCGTCTGGCAGAGTGTGACGGAGTGGCCTTCTCGTCGACTGGGGACAGAGACGGCGCCGAGCGGGTCCGATGGCACAGCATGGAGCCGTCGGATGCCGAGCACGTCAATGTCGCTCGCGACGAACTCATCCATAAACTGGTCGAAACGCAGCACAGGCTGCCTCTCCTCAATGCCCTCAGCCGGTTCCACCACGCGCTTTTCGTGAGGTCGCTCAGTGTGGGTTTCGTCTCCAAGTGCTGGCTTTTGGGAGTTTGCGTCTGTAGCCGGCGGCTCACACTCGTGGACGTCCACGGCGTCCACGTCGTGGCATGCGCGTCGCTCGGCTTCCCGCCGTCGCTTCCACTCAACCTTGCGGAAAGACTCCGTAGGCTCTTCATCGCCGCCGTCGCGTCGCTTGTCCGTTGCTGTCACATGCTCGCACAGTGCAACGAGGTCCCGCACCGAGGCGCGGATCATCGTGGACAATTCGAGCACGCCCCTTGAAGATCCGAATGAGATGCTATCTCAGTACGTTGAGACCTGTCAGTTGATTCCGGCAACAGTGCGTCTCGTCGCATGCATCGGGCGACGCCGAGTCCCCGTTGCTTCCTGTCTCCGATTCCTGCCAACGACTGGATCCGGCGGAAGCATGGGGGACCACTTTGCGTGGGCACATCAGAATCCGAAGCGGAACGATGGCCAAGCGCGAGCAGCGCAAGACGTCGCTAGGCAACGTGTTCGAAAGCAGCACGACGACCAAGCGAGACACGCCACCCCCGCCTCCGCCGGTGCGATGGCGAAGCGCGAGCGAGTCCAGCGCACAGCTGCCGCGGCCCAAGCTTTTTCGGTCCGTGCGTGAAGCCATGGAGTTTGAGGCGGCCGAAGAAGAGGAGAAGGTGTCGCGAGAAGCCACGAGGACGATGACGACCACGCGAACGCTTGACGCACGCACGCTCAGCACGCTGGAGAATACGCAGGCCGATCAAGCCGGCTACACGGTCATTCGGCGTCGCGCGATCAGCGAGCCAAGTCAAGCAGAAGAGAAGCAGGCTCGTCCGGGAAGCGGGCGCAGTGGCGTCGCGACAGAGCGACAGAGAGGCAAGCCATCTCGCGAGCGACGCCGCGAGAGCAGCGAGGGCAGAGCACGCGGTGGTGCCACGGGCAGCGCAGCGACCATGCGCTCGACTCGTCGTCAGTCAAAGCGCTCCGCGACCTCGGGAAACGCCACTCCCAGCAGTGTGCCGGCACCATCGACCAGCGCCACCTCGGCAGGGCCGAATTCGACGGGCGGGGCCGACGAGGAGCAGCGCTGGCTGGCGGCAGCCTCCGTCGGCGCCGTTGTGCCCGCAGGCGCTGCTAACAGTGCGACTGGAACCTCTTCGCCACTGGTGACCAGTGGCTCGTCGGCGTGGGCGTCGCCGCGTCCGGCAGCGTTGACGGATCGCGCCACGTCGCCATCGTCTCCACTTGAAGAAGCGGAAGAAGAGATGCCGCCGGCGCCCCCGAAAGACGCGGCGCTGGATGCGAGCATGCTCTCGTGGCTGGAGCGCGCGCTGTCGCTCGATGAGACACGCGCGCCATCTTCCCCTGCGAGATCCGATGCATGAGTGAGTGATTGTGGCACGCCGCCTCAGTGAGTCGGTCCGCTGGGGCGAGTAATCCAAACGAGAATATCGCGGTTTTCGTCCCATTGTGGGTTCGCCAATCTGGATTTTAGGCAGCTGAAATCAGGATTTGAGATAGCTGTGGGACACCAAACCCGGAAGTTCCGAGAACAGAAGCTCTTTTTCTGCGCACTTTGTATCACGTCCCGTCGGGGTTGTCTCAGCCAATCAGACAGTGTTCTTCTCTGCCGTCCAGCGTCTCTTTTCCACCAATCCTATCGCTCCGTCAGCGTTTGACTTGACGTTGATTGGCTGATTTCCTCCAACAACGTGGGTTACAAAAGGTCGTGGGGTCGTTGGGACCCGCCCGTCATCAGCACCAAAGCCGGAGTGCGTCATTTTCCACCCCGAGCGACGGGTGCGATATTACCCAGTGGACTATTCCGTTCTCATCGTACAAGTCACTCCGCCACGTCGGCAGCCCAGCAAGGCCAGACTTACTGACTCGGAAGCGCACCCAACTCATGGCGGCCATCACCGTCAATGTTCACGCCGCGGCGGCCTCGGCTCCGCACTCGTCAGTGTTCCTCCTCGAGGACGAGCGCCACGTGCGGCTCGGCGAGAACCTCCTGGTTGCGGGGCTTTCGTTCGCATTCTTCTGGGTCGTGTTCGTGCTCGCGTGGATCATCTCGTCGCGCCGCGTGCCCGAGTTCGCCAACTTTACGCCCGCACTCAAAGCTGACTGGTGCTCACGGTGCGTTTCAGCTCACCGTCTCACCTTCTTTCCACTGGGGGGCTTCTAACGCATCTGGCTTGAACAGAGTCAACTCGACGATCCATGCTGTCGCGGTTGTCATTGGCGTCTCCGTCGCCCTTGGATCCATCACGTGGGGGGACGACTTCATGCCCATGAGCTCCATTCGGTCGGCCAACTTTATCTTCTCCGTGGGTACGGTCTCCACTCCATGCAGTCATAATATCGCACCCGGCGAAATCGACACTCACGTAGAATTCTTGTTTTCTGTAGCTATTGGGTATTTCCTCTGCGATCTCATCGTGATTATTGCATGGCCCGTGCCAATGCAGTGGGTCTTCATCATCCACCATATTGTCGCTGCGTACGTGAAAGAACCATTAGGACGACTTGTCGACGTCTCGGGAACTGACGATGGTGTATTACAGAATCCCGTACGCCATCAACAACTTCATCTCATGCTGCGGTTCCTCGCAGTTCGCGCTGCTGCTGTTCCTGCTCGTGGAGCTCGCGACACTTCCGCTCAACGCGCGTGGCTTTCTGGAGTCCGTTGGCCGTGAGGAGACCAAGAAGCACGCGCAGTCCATCTACGCCACCTACTTTGTCTGGGCCGTGTCCCGCACCGTGCTGCCCATGTTCCTGCTCTTCGTCGTGTGGAAATACGCGTTCCCGTCCAAACGCAACCACGACGTTTGCCTCTACCCCAACGTCATTGCCGCCCACATCATCGCGTTCTTCTGCATCGGCGTCTTCGTGTTCGTGCACACGCCCGAGATGCGCAAGATCCGACGGGCAAAGCGCGCGAACTTGCTGCCCACCGAGGCTGGCCTCCATTCGCAGACGCCCGCGGCGCCCGTGTCCACGCGAGACCCGAAGAAGATCAAGCAGCTCGCGAGTGGCTCATACGAGGAAGCCGACCTGGAGAACGCCCTCCCGCCGCCCTCCAGCGCGCGCGCATTCACGTGATTTCTCCCTCACCTACTTTAGTACGTTAGTACCCTTCGCCTAATTTTGTAAATAGATCCAAATGGCGTACTTAGTGAGCGCAGATGCGAACTTAGTGGTCTCTTGGAGTGCCAGCCTGCCAAAAGGGAGGGGCATATCGAAGGGCAAAGCGCAGAAGGATGCGGCTGACGGTGGACGTGATCCAGCGCGCGCAGATCTCGATCAACCCGCTCAAGCAGCGCGAGCTAAATCTGCGAGGTGCGCCGTCCTACCCCTCTCACTTGCGCTCGTAGAATCCAGTGGTACTGACCCATGCGCAGGCTACAAGGCGCCGGCCATCGAGAACCTCGGCGTCACAAAGGTACGTCTGCATCCATTCTTTCTCTTTGGTCTCCCATGGCGTGACGTGGCGCATGTGGTGTACATGGATTAGGACGGCTTTGACTGCATCGATCTGTCGGACAATGAGATCAAGAAGCTCGAGAACTTTCCGCGCCTGCGTCGCCTGCGCACGCTCTTGCTCAACAACAACCACGTGACCAAGTTCCACGAGACGCTTGGCGACTCGATCGAGAACCTCGAGTTCCTCATCCTCACGGGCAACCGCGTCGCTCAGCTGTCGGAGATCGACCACTTGGCGGCCCTCAAGAAGCTCGACACGCTGTCGCTCGTGGGCAACCCCGTGGCCAAGCGCAAGTACTACCGCGAGTACGTCGTGCATCGGCTGCCGCAGCTGCGCGTGCTGGATTTCCAGAAGATCAGACCTCGGGTGCGTACTACTCGTAAAGCTTTAGGAGGGAAAACAGTCGACTAACAGGCGTCGGATCAACTGATATAGGAGCGGGAGGCCGTCGCCGTGTTTTTCAACTCGCTCGCGGGCAAGCGCGTCGAACAGGAAGCCGCCGGTGGCGTCGAGTCGAACGGCGAGGCTCTTCCACCGCCACCACCTCCGCCGACGTTTGTGGCACCGGCAGCTCCGCCGCCTCGCAAGACTGAGGCTGCCGCTCCACCTCCTCCGGCTCCACCAGCACGAGCAAAGGCGCCCACGCCACTGCCGGCCTCGCCAGTGGAAGCTTCGCCAGCCGAGACGCCAATAAAGCAAGCAGCTCCTGCGACGGACGACGTCGACATGGACGCGCCGGCGTCGCCCAAGCGCGCTCCCCCTGTTGCTGTAAGCACGGTGACACCAGCCAAGCCCGCCAGAGACGTAGGCATGACCGAAGTCCCGTACACGCCGTCCAAACCCATCGAGTCACTGACCGTGACACAGCTGCGTGAAGCGCTCAAGGATCGCGGGTTGTCGACAAAGGGACTCAAGGCCGAGCTGGTGAAGCGATTAAAAGAGGCCACGGGGTCTGCATGAGTGTGAGAGGACACGGGCACCACCGCTTTCCTCCTAGTCCGTGATATACCCGCGCACTCTCTCCGACAAATCTCATCCAAGCTTACAGTGCACTTACCCAGAAAACATAATATTTTTCACAACAAACCGGAATGGCCCTGATGGGTCCAAGTGGCTCGACAGGGTCTGCTTCTTCTACTGTTAGTATGGTGCCATGCTTCGGCTGATGCTCTCGGCGCGGTCGCGACGCGACTGGGCGACCTTGTTGAACTCGCCATTCTCGTATTTGTACATCAACGGCACGCCTGCAGAACCATGCATTAGCAAGATGAGACGACACAGTCCAGACAGAGCATTCCGCAGAATCCTTACCGGTCGGCGCGAGCAGCAAGCACCGCTCGGGAGCCGTCTTCTCAAAGGTCATTTGCTCGTTGAACTCTTCGTCCGTCATGTTGTCCAAGTGCTTGATGAGCGTTCGGATCACAAAGCCGTGCGACGAGATCAGCACGTTCCGCCCTTCTCTCAAGTGCGGCACAATAAACTCGTCAAAGAACGGGATCGTGCGCGCGTGGATGTCGGCGCAGCTCTCGCCGTTCACACCGGGGAATTTCGTCGTAAAGTCATTGCGAACCTTGCTGATCTGCTTCTTGTCGAACATGACAGTGTGCTGCGAGCTGGGGACGCCTTGGAGATCGCCAAAGTTGCGCTCGTTCAGCGTCGGAGACACATAGACAGGGATAATCTGCTCATATAGCATAGCCACCCGTCAGATCATACGCTCGGACTATACGCCGCCAAGCATTTCACACGTACAAAGTCGTATGGGTTCTTGTCGTTGACGCCCTCGAACGACGGGAAATCGAGTGGCGACTCGTGCTGCACGACGGGCGTCTTCTTGCTCGAGTGCACGCTGAGCGCGAGCTGAAGCGTGGACCGTGCGCGGTCCATCTGCGAGCAGAACACAACGTCGATGGGCGTGAATTCGAGTCGCTTGCCCGCCTCAAACGCCTCCTGGATGCCGACGTCGCTCAACGGAATGTCGATCGAGCCGGCGTACCGCCAGAGCTCGGTCGGGTTCTGGGGCTTGCGATTCCACACGCTCTGGCCGTGACGCAGCAAGATGAGCATGCCAAAGCTCGAGCGCCCCGTGTGGTCACCACTGGCGCCGTTAGGCGCGTGGAGCGACCACTTTGGGTCGCACGCCTCGCGGCTCTGCCAGTGGGAGACATGGGCATGTGGCAGCGTGTACCGTCGCTCTGAGGGCGAGACGAGCGTGTTGCAGCACTCTCCGTCGGCGCACTCGCACGTCTTGAGCGGTGAATCGGACAGCGATTGCTTCTTGCTGCGCAAAAACATGCGGTCTACGGCGACGGCGACGGCGGCTGCCGCCACGAACAGCGCAAACGACGATGGCTGAAGCATACCGAGTGGTGCGCGTCGATCGGCGACGAGGACCGCTTCGAATCTCGAGCTCTCTAGTTTACAGTATTCCGCCAGCTGAAGTCGGGTGCTACGCGCGTAGGTAGCTGCTCTGTCTGTCCACAGCGTAGAATGATGGTGTCGCGCCGTGAGCAATTGCGGCCACGGTCGAGTCGACCGAAATGGGGGAGGAGCTCACTTCAGTCTTGTCACTAAATGAAGAGCTCCCTATTGACAATCAACGGGTCACTCAACTGAAACAAATCTTCTCATTGGTAGAAATTCTGTCTTATTAACCAATCAAATGACTTGAAAATGTATCCGTCGCTGCTTGGGGAGCGCCAGCACCTCATGCGCATGGATAATCAGTGAAGCAGCGTATGAGCGCAGCTTCTCCTCTCACTCCCCATAGAGCAAACGCACGACCCAATAGCCACAGGCTCAGCATCGCTCTTGAGAACGGGGCGTAAGTGTTTCTGGTGAAACTGCTTTTCTTGACAGGCGGGTTCTGAGATGGGCCGTGAGTCGATAAAACAACCCGTGGGCTGGCGACCCGTTTGTCGCGTGGAAGAGCAAACGTGAATCGTCGTCTCCCCTGTCGCAATTGCGTCTCGTCGGTTGCAGCATGACCAAGGGCGCACGCAGCAGCGGCGGCGCGTCGCCACTGGGGGGCCAAGTCACCATACCAGGGCTGTCGGAGACGACCGAGCGCCACGCAAGCACGGGCAGCGGCCCGACAGCGGCGGAGAGTGGGAAAACGACAGGTCCCCAGCACATTCTCGCCAAGAGTCTATCCTTCCACGGTCTCTCGGAAGAAGCTCAGCACGCACAGCAAGGGCTCGAGCACGACGGCAACAATGCATCCATTGTGGTCGATGAGATTGTGTCCTCGGAGATGCCGTGGTCACCACGGTCGCTCGTGCGCGCGAAATCCGCCATCATCTACAAGGTTCGTTAAGCGGCAAAGATCCACTGACGAGAAAGTGGACTAAGTTGATGATACTGTATCTTCTCACAGCACACACTGAATGACTCGGTGTTGATACTCGAGCGCAACATCTTTTTCTTCACCGAGTGGGTGCCGTACTTTGTCTCGCTCCAAGAAGATTTCATCCTGCTCTTCACGAGCCGTGAGAAATGGGAGCAAGGCATCACGCCAGACAAGGTTGATCGCTCGTGCTGTGGCATACACCTCTTTCAAGTACGCAAAGCTTACCCTTGATTCCAATCCAATCTAGATCATCGATTTGACGCCATCCATGATGCTGGGCGAGATGAAAGTGGACGTGGTCGGTGCGACGTCGTCAGAGGTCGGAGACGGCAACTCGAACACGAGACTCTTCCGCCGGAAACTGCTGGAGACGGATGAAGTGGACCAGGTGCGTGAGCTGCTCGTGCTGAAAGTAATCACGGGCGCATTGACTGATGCGGGCGTACGTTCGGTGTGGATTCCGAAAGTGGTTAAACGACGAGCTGCGTCAAAGTCTCGTGGTTGGCTCGGGTAGTGTCGTCGACGGGATCTTGCTAAACAATCCCGAAGCGTCAGCACGGTGTGTGATCGAGTTTGCGTCCCACAGCCAGAGCACTTTTGAGTTGTGGTCCAAGACGATTCGACGGATTCTCCACATGAAGCGGAGGGAGTTTGCGGAACAACGTCGTGCCACCAAGCATAAACACCAGAAAGACGAAGAAGTTTCCAATAACGCTCCTTCACCTGGTCGCCGGCAAGCGTCTGGAAGCAAGAAGTCGTGGGTGTCCCCTGGTCACGACTCGAAGCTGACGCTCCACCAAAGCGAGATCTGGTGCAACCGGGTCCTCTCTGGCGACCGGGAGAAAGCCGAGTCGGAGATGCGTCGGATCATCGCCATGCAGAAGCTGGTAAATCAAGTGACGAGTCCACGGATGGCGCTGCTGGTGTACGAGAAAGTCAGTCGCGTGCACGAGCTGTTTATCGCAAATAGCCGACGAGAAATCGAGAAGCTGGACAACCGTGAACAACCGATCTCCGCCGAGGTGCTGAATTTCTTTGCCGACCATCTGAAGCGCAAGTACTCCGTGTTCTTGATTCTTGCGCTTGCCTACGGTGTCGGGGAAGAGCAAATCCGAGCGGCGCATGAAGCCATGTGTGAAGA
Source organism: Pythium aristosporum (assembly GCA_023337755.1). Taxonomy (NCBI): domain Eukaryota; phylum Oomycota; class Peronosporomycetes; order Pythiales; family Pythiaceae; genus Pythium; species Pythium aristosporum. The sequence goes on along the minus strand of JAADXL010000026.1, from coordinate 4,529 downwards.
GAATGCTGCCGTCAATGCTGGTGTTGGTGGCGGTGTCGCCGAGCTGCAACGTCCAGCATCAAGTTACGGCTTCGACGATCCTGAGAGTCTAGACCTGTATGAAAAGTATCGAGATGCTGCAGTCAACTACCACCGCATGAATTATGGAGACTCGTCATCGGCCGAAGAAGAAGACGCGATTATGCACCTGCCGGTGATGCTTCAAGTCGCAATTATCCGTCAAGATCGGGAAGAGGCTCAAGCGATGCTCTCCATATATGAAACGGTGAAAACGCGTCTGCTGGAATACTGCGCAGAAGGGGACGACAACAACGAGGCATAGTCGGATGACAGAGGCCGTTGTGTATCTATATGGAAATTGTCAGCAAAAAAAGCAGCAGGTATACGTGCGCGCAGACTGAAGTCTTTCTTTCGTGTACTTCACTGCGAATAAAGCTACGTCATTGGAACATGGAAGTCGCACGCGCCAAGCTCCCCCAGGCAGCCGTGCATTTGTCGAACACGTTCTCGAAACTCTGGGCTCGACATGAAGAGCGCTGTTAGGTGTTCCAACTCTCGTTGGTCCGCGGGCACCTTGTCTTCCACGAATGCGGTGTGCATCAGAGGATCAATACCTAGCGCAACGCCAAAAGCCCCCATCAGCTTGGTCCCCATTTCGCTACGGCTCACGCAAGCACGCACCCCATTCATCTCGGATTGCAGCGACAAAGTCGAGCGCTTTCTCCTCGTCGGCGAGTCGGACACTGGCTCAAGCGCAAGGTCAAAGGCCGCACCGAGTAACTCCATCGCAGAACAAGGCACAACGAACATGATGGTTCGACTATCGCTCCCGACGATCTTGACAAGTCGCTTCTTCGCCACGATGTGTTGAGGACTTGCCGTGGACCACCACGGCGAGAAGCCTCCGAGTACTTTGACGGCGATGCCCTGGGCGTCGACGACCGCGACAAAGCGGCGCCGCAGCGCGTAGAGCCTCTCCATCGCGTCTCTACGCGGTGCTTCTCTGCGGAGCGCGGAGCTTCTCGGCCTCGAGCGCATGCGGCTTCCTTTGACGACCACCTGCGCTTCCCACACCATATTGGCTATCTTGGGTTTTTTGGCTCGGTCCAACAACAGGGAGGTTGCCGCGACCATCACTCTTTTTCGGCTGCCAACTTCAACGGGCTCAAAGTCCGCGGAACCCGTGACGGGTCGACCCGTGCTCTTGTTGAACTTGACACGCGAGGGAAAGATCCCGGAGATCAACGGAAGCAATGCGCGTCGCGGCGGCGAGACGCGCGCTCCAGCGCAAGTGGTGAGCGCGGTCTCATAGATGTACTGTGGAGCGGAATGTAGTGGAGGCTGACACGCCTTGATGCTTGGCACAGGGACGCTGTGGTTGTGGGCGGCGGTCACAATGGGCTAGTTGCGGCTGCGTATCTGGCGAAGGTAATCACCATGATTCTCACCTCTGCCTGAAACATGGTTTCATTCTTCCGTTTCTGCGGTGGTGTAGGCGGGGAAGAAAGTGTGTGTCTTGGAGAAGCGCCATATCGTGGGCGGGGCAGCAGTGACAGAAGAAATCATCCCGGGGTTCCATTTCTCGCGCGCATCCTACGTCTTCTCGCTCTTTCGCCCGCAAATTATCAAGGAATTGGATTTGCATCGCCACGGACTACTCGGTGTGTTGGGTGCTGCGTTGGTGCATTGTTGCCTCTTGCACTCACTGAGTTGCTTACTCTACGTAGTGTATCCGCGGGATCCTTCGTCGTTTACGCCGACGCTGGACGGGCGAAGCCTCATTCTCGGACGTGACATGGCGGAGAACCAACGAAGCATTGGTGAGGGACAAAACGATCCTGTGCATTGAAGAGGTGACTTTTAATGACTCTGACTATGTTTCATGTGGTAGCCCAGTTCTCTGTTGCGGACGCCGAGCAGTATCCAAAGTACGAAGAAATGCTTGCGGTAAGAGAGGCGTGTATATATATGAGAGGCTTTATCCTCATTAATGATCCATTGTGAGCAGACGATGGTCGACTTCTTCGTCCCCATGATTGACGAGGTGCGTAATGGAAGCTCTATAGACTCATGGGGCAACGAGATCAACCTGTTGCTTTGTGTGTTGTCGATCCCAGCTCCCGCCGGATGTTCGCGTCGTTTTCAACTCCAACTCCGATGTCAGTCGGCGAGTGGACGCGATCCAGGCTATGGTGAAACTCGGCTACCGCTCTGGCAAGCTCGGGAAAGAACTGACGACGTTTGTCGAGTTCATGACCGCCCCCGCGACTAAGATCTTGGACAAGTGGTTTGAATCGGACATCTTGAAGGCGACGCTTGCGACCGATGCCATCATCGGCGCCAAGGTGCGTTGCTGGCTACCAGTGCTGGCTAAGAAATGCTCTTCACTGACCATGATCGAATAGGTATCTCCTTCCACGCCGGGGTCAGCGTATATTTTGTTCCACCACGTCATGGGAGAGGTCAACGGAATCAAAGGCATGTGGGGGCACGTCAGAGGTGGAATGGGCGCAGTGTCAAAGGCAATCGAGAGTGCTGCGATCGAGTATGGCGCGGAAATCGTCACCAACGCGCCAGTCAAATCGATCGATGTCCATGACGGTCGTGTTTGCGGCGTGACTTTGGCGAGTGGCGAGGCGATCGAGGCCACGCATGTGCTTGCCAACACAAATCCTCTTGTCACAATGCTCGATTTGATCGAAGAGAAAGAACTCCCAGAACGAGTAGTGACGCACTTTAGGAAGAACTGGAATTGCGAATCTGCTTCCACAAAGGTGAGTGATCTTGCACTTGGGTGACCGGGAGTTCATTTTGCAAGTTCTCACAGGTTGACGCACAGATCAACGTGGCCTTGGATTGTTTGCCAAATTTCACGTGTATCCCGAACTCTGGAGACGGCCAGACGCCCATGCGCCATCACCAAGGGACAACACATTTTGAGGACTCAGTCCAACAGGTACACGCATCCATCGTTGTGAAGGAAATGCTTCCCCTATGCGAATCTTCCTCATGTGATGTTTGTGACGAATGATAAGATCGAAGACGCTTTCCTCGACGTTCAGCATGGCTTCTCGTCTCGACGCCCAGTCATTGAGATGAACATTCCGACATCGCTCGATTCGTCGATTGCTCCACCAGGTAGAACCCTGAACGTGCTCTTCTACAGTACATAGTAGATCCAACGGCCATTGCTAACGCGTCTGCCCTAGGAAATCATGTCGCGCTTCTCTTTGTCCAGTATACTCCTTATCTTCCAAAGGTAAGGGGCGAAGAAGCTCCGTCCAACTAGACTGCAGCTTATGTTCGTGAACAACCCAGGACGGAAGCTGGGATACGCCGGGCAAGAAAGAGAAGTTCGCGGATCAAGTATTTTCTGTGATCGAAGATTACGCTCCGGGGTTTAAGTCTTCGATCATTGGATACGATATGCTGACGGTGAGGACGTGCTCTTCAAGTCCACCGAGCGGCGTTCATACTCATCTTGTGTGTGTGTGTACTAGCCACCGGATCTCGAGCGAGTCTTCTCACTGCCGAGAGGAAACATTTTTCATGGAGCAATGGGTCTCGATCAGGTGGGTGGCTCAGGATGCTCCGTGCTCCCTGCTTTTCAACGGCTGACATCTTGAAATGATATGCTGGTAGCTCTTTTGGATGCGTCCGATCCCTGGCTACTCGGACTATCGCACCCCGATCAAAGGCCTCTACATGAGCTCGGCAGGGTCCCATCCCGGAGGAGGTGTTATGGGTGCTTGTGGCCGTAACTCGGCCATGGTATGCTTGAAGGATATGATGAAGATGTGAGTGTTGAAAAGAACTCAAATGGGTACTGGCATAAGTCGCGAGTATGTGGCAATGCAATGCATGCAGCCTTTGCTAGTTTCTGCCCATTGAAAGCACTGGTTGTTCAAGCTCTGACCTGTCACATTTGGCTCCAGCTGAGTAATTTGTGTACCTGAGAGCATCTCCACCAGTTCGCGGCAAAATTCTGCGCCAAACTGGTTTTTAGCGCATGAAAAATCGATAGTTACCAGATGGTGTTTATTGACTCCCCACCCATGTCTGCAAATTATTGCGGCAAACCTGCACTTGGGAACTACTCATTCAAAGCCCAAAATCAGGACCCGAGAAAAAGGAAGTGGAGATGGACCTCCCGGATGTCTTGAGGAACTTGCTCCGTCGTGTGCGCGACGACGACGATGGGGAAGAGGCGACCATCATCGCCAACACGACGAAGATGATCCAGCGACTGCGCAAGCCGCCAATGAAGAGGCGACGCGGTGGTTCGCGCAAAGGGAAACGAGCGAATCTCAATCGTGATCGTTTGGCGGGAGCCAAATTGCTGCTCAATAACTACTTACTACTGAGTCTGAGTCTGACACAACACATATTGGAACGCATCCCGCAGGAATTAAGAAACGTTTTGAAAAGCTCCCAGAAGAAGCCCAAATTATCTGAAACAGGCTTCCAACCCGTAGAACCAGACCACCTATTTGTGTGACCAAAATGGGGATTGTTTTCGAGAGGTACTG